>VZTL01010365.1:10208-22166 GCA_013400535.1 Scopus umbretta
TTTTTTTTTTTCTGAAGACACAGACAATGACAAAGACAGAATAAATTAGTTACGGTTTTCACTCATCAGTTTTCTAAGCATAAACACACATATGGACATATATAAATATATATGCATGCATATGTGCATATTTATGCAGAGAGAAAGAAAAAAGTTTAAAATGTTTGACACATTTCAGCTAATTCTGCCTGCGATTACGGGCCACTACCAGATTTGTTCTCTGAGCTGTGACGTGGTGCCATTCCACATCTCTCTGCACCTTGGTTATTTTGAAAGACCAGCCTAGGTAATAGGGACATTTCTGCCATTTGGAGAATGAGCTCTCTCCTTTATTACGTTGCATCCCATCATGGCAAGCTCAGAACAGCAGTATCAGAAAATGAGCAGTAACCCCTGTTCTCCGTAGGCGGCCCCACAGAGCCATAGCAAGACAGTAAGAGCAGGAGTCTGAGCTTCAAACCGGGCAGGCGGAGAATGAAGGAGCCAAGCTCCAGTTGCTGCCGCAGCTCTGATGTGGGGCGCCTGGGCAGCTTGCCCGAGGGGGGCTGCCGGTGTCCGCTGCTGGTCGGCGGCAGTGCCTTTTCTTGTGTCCTCAGAAGCAAGGCCGATGCCAGCTCTTACTCCTTCCTAGGACAGAACAGCCTTCAGCATAGATTTCTGTCTAATGTTTGATGGGTACAGAGGAATCATGAAAGCTTTTACAAATCGAGTTTTGCTTTTCAGTCACCGTTAAATCAGCATCGCAGTAAATGTACTGGATGTCATGCCTCACAGTCATGTAGGTGACAGATCTGTCATGTCATATCAGACCTCCGGGAAAATGGGAAGGGAGAGACCCTCCCTTGCACAGGCGCTGTACTGGAGAGGGTTGTGCATTTACCTGGAAGCCAAGATTTCTGCATACCCTCTGACTTTTATCAGTCAAAGCCTTGCATTTCTATACTCTGGGCAGCAACTATTATTTTGCTCTGAAAAATTGGACGAGATCATTTCTGGAAGGTCTGGCATCTTCAGTATAACCTTCGTTCTGCCAAAATTAAGTTTTGTCTGGTACTCATCCGTGACTTAATGTGTAAATGAACTTCATTCGGACTAACATAAGTTAATTAGGAATTGGTTTAAATTCAGTTGAAGTAAGTAATTTGTAATCTGAAAAAAAGAGTTTCTGCATTACATTTGCTATCCTTTCAGAAAACCCTATTTAAAAGTGATATATGTTAAACCGGGGTAAATTTTCCTCTCAGCAAGGGTCTCAGTTTCTGCTCTCATACGCAAATACTTTCTTAATGCTTGTCACCAGTTGAAAAACAAGGTGAACTCCCACAACTGCATAGGTCCTGAAAACAGTAAGTCTCTAGGGCAGAGCTAATGCTTGAGAATATATTAATGCAAATAAGGAAATCTTATCTTTTTGCTATACTGCAGATAAACAGAGAACTTCAGGAAGCAGAGCTGGTAAGGCAGTCTCTTTCCCCACCACCAAATCCACACCTTTGTTAAGTTCTGAAGATTTCTCCACATGCAAGTTATGTGTGAATACGCAAATTAAATTATTAGAGCCAAAAGCTGTAAGCTTGGAAATTATCAGAGCCCATTTTCTGTACTCTTGAATTACACAGGAGTCGCTTGTTGGGTGCCTTGGAGCTCCAGAAACAACACTGTGAGAATGGATGCAGCCAGGGAAAACAGTGCATGACATCTTTATATTTCTAAAGACAGAGCAGAAACAGAAATACCCCAAACAGCAAAGAGCTAAAGACGTTTTGTTTTTTGTGTGTGCTACAAAGTGGAGATTGTGACAGTTCTGATAATCTTGGCATTTTCGTGTTGATTTCTAGACCTGTGGGGTTCAGATAAGTTGCGAGTAAGCTCCCCAGTTTGTGGCTCGATAACAAAACCTTCAGTAATCAGAATGCAGCACATCGATTGTTATTTTATCACTTCTATTACTACTACTGCTACTACTAGTACTACTAGTCCTACTGCTGCTACTACTACTATTATTTGCAGTATCACCATCCCTCCTATGATCCTTATGAATAGTCAAGTGCTTGAGTGTTAAAGGAAAAGAGAGGAATTCTTAGTTGGGTTCTATCTTTTCCCACCAGGTTGTGAGATGCTAACCTTATTGTTGATGGAATTCTTCAATTCAGGTCAGGAATCCAGTTTCCATTTCAAATCAATGCTTTAAAAGAACGCTTTTATTGCAGTTGCTAAATCCTAGCTTGGGAATGTGTTGTACAGGCATTTATTTAGTTCTTTGGCTAAGCTAATCACTTGTATCTGCCTATATTCTTTAAAAGCATTACAGGATAGGTCACTTCAGAAAGAGACCTTTGCTTGCCTGTGAGACACAGTTTTGGTTGCTAGAACAGATTGTTACAGGTTTCTGTCTTCATATGTTCTGCATTAGTGCTCACTAGCATTCATTCAATTCTTATTTAAAATGTTAATTGCCCCACCAATGAAAGGGCAAAAAAGCAATTGGTGATAAGACTAATCCTGTACAAATGACTATAATTCTTCAGAAATACTTTATGTTTTCACAACATGCCCAGTATCTCCTAAGTGTAAAAGACATGTTTCTTGCTGCAAGAATCTTATGAGAAGCAGCATTTCCTATTGGGTTTACTGTCTCAGTTGCTCTATACTGCATATAAACTTGCACAGCAGTTTACTGGTTTCCGCTGTGCAAACTGAAAATGTATTATTTTTCTGAAAATGTGCTATATTTTTTTGCAAGTCAATTTACTTGCAGTAATTCTCTTCTGAAGTCCTGGTTATGACTTTTATATATAATATTAACGTCATTCATTAACTGGCAGTTATTTGTTGGGAGGTGCTTGTGTATACCTTCCAAGTATACCTTCAAAGCTCTGAAATGAAACGAGGTACTGAAAGAGTGCTGTAATCTGCTGGTGCTGCTGGTGACGGTGCCCATGCAAGGAGATGAAGGTTTGGTCTCTCTTCTCCTCCCCCAAAACTAGTGAGATCCTTCTCGGCAGTCACCCTCTCACCAGTGTCTCGGTGCTTTCTGGTTTGCAAGGGTGGTGAGAAGTGCTTCCTTCTGGACACAGTGCAGCAGCTTGCACGGTCTCCTGTAAACAGTGTTCCTGTACCTTTGCCAGTACGTTTGGAAGTGGGGCAACAAATATTTCGGTGTCGTTTTTTTAAGTGAGCACTTTCTAGACCATCAAATGAGCTGTTCAGGCTACCCCCAATGCAATAGTATGGTCTTAAGTGCTTCTGTCTGTGACCTGAGCGTGCACACAAATATCACATGCTACTGCAGCATAAAATTCCCAGTGACGAGCTGCCATAGAACCGCTTTCCACTGGGACCTCAGCAGAGTGTTTGAGTGATGCTGGGGTGGTAGGAATGTAATTTAGTCACGGTCCTTTAGACATTGTGTTCACATCTTCAATGAGACATGTCGAGGATTTATTTGCTTCCGAACTTAAATAATTCTAGAGGTATTTGAAACAATTTCAGACATTTGAAACAGTTCTTGTCCTAAGAATTGGCTTTTCTGTTTTCAGTAAAATAAAATATGAAAGCCTGGAGTCCAATTATACAATTTTCTGATGACTTGAGTGTTTCTTGTAATTGGAGCACATATAAAATAATGTGAAGATAACACACCTTTATTGTAAAGGTAAAGTGGTCAGCTGTCTGGCTAATAAAGCACTACGCCTGTGCGGGCTTCATCACTTTCACTGGAGTCTATTTAATTAAGGTCCTGTGTGCCTAAAGGCAGGAGCATTGAAGTTTGAGGGATGGAATGGAGTGACTGGAGACATGTACTTCTATTGGCATTTGCAGTGTAACTGGTCAGAAAT
This sequence comes from Scopus umbretta, assembly GCA_013400535.1. NCBI lineage: Eukaryota > Metazoa > Chordata > Aves > Pelecaniformes > Scopidae > Scopus > Scopus umbretta. The sequence goes on from VZTL01010365.1 coordinate 14,048, forward strand.
GCACTCTGAAATATGATTGATTCAGACAAATGTGCTGGTGAGGAAGTTTTAGGTGCAAGCGTTCTCACTCCTATGTACTAGTTCTGTTTTTCCTCAAAAAAATGAAGGGTACAATTGATTTTCTTTAAGCTTTGTATGCTTACATATTCTTTTCTAAAGCTTAAAAACAGGGCTATAACAAATCCATGTGCCAAAATGCACACTTTGGAAAAAGCAGAGAGTTGTGGGCCAAGAAAGGCAGCAAACTATTAAGCAGTTGAAACTGTGTAAGATTTTAGAAGTGCATAATTATATGAAATAGGATATAAAAATAGGAAACTAGTCAAGCTTTAACAAAATAAAAAAATGAATTAGCTTTGAGGGGATATACAAGTTCAGATTATATCTCACAGCCCAAGTAAATATGGAAAGCCTTCAAAGTTTCTGCCTGTGTAAACTACAGCATTTTCATGATTTTTTCATGATTTCCCAGCACATCACCCTTAAGTCTCCTGAGCAAAGCTGTGTGACTAATTGATTTTTCATCTCACTGGCCATAATGAATATTGAAAAAGCAATACTAATTGAGTGTTAAAAAAAAATTCTAAACCATAGGTTTAACTTAAGCATGCAGATAGGAATCAAAGTTTAACTCCTTTCTTCAAATGCAAGCAGTTTTTGAACTTTCTAAATTCACCACCCTTCATGCTAATTTTTTATCTTAGTTGCCTGGCACAACCACTTAGACAAGATAATTACGTGTTAGACCTGATGGAGGGTCCATTTAAAATTGCAGTTTTTGTAAATGACGGGTCTGAGAAGCTCTGTATACTGTAGCCAGTGATTTCTGTCAAATGCCAATAATAAGGACTCCGATTTCTGTCTGATAAATATATTGCTAAACATATTTGCTGTTAAAAAACTAATGTGGCATTAGCCATAGCTATACCCTGTCGTGGTTCTGTTCTTTGTTTACAGAGATTTTACGTCATTTCCTAATAAAGGGTTGTCATTTTTAGCAATTATGAAACCTTTTAGTGTCAGTCATTAACTAGGCAAAAGATACAAGATGATTGATTTATACTAGCTTTTTTTTATTTTTTAATATTATAGGTTGATTCGCAAAGAGTAACTTTGGAAATGTATTTAGAAATACAGGGGAAAAAATATGTAACTGACAGGTAACTGATAGCATACAATGAGACTGTGCAGTTCCAGTCACTGCTGAAGTCAGGGAGGTTTTTGGCTTTTGCTTCCCCTGTGGATGGGTCCCAGAATTTCTTTTTTAGAACTTCTTGTGGCATTAGGTCCTGCCTACACTGAGAAATGAAGAAACCTGTCTTGCCTTCTGGGAATTTCTCTTGGTAAGTGTACTGTATATGTACGATTAACAAAAGGAAATTTCTCGTGACAGTAGATATGCTGGGCAGAGATAATTTTATTTATAAAGTAATCATTCCTCTTCTGAAAGTTCTGAATTTCATGATTTCGAGGACCTTTCTGACTGACAATGAAGAGAATTGTATTAATATGTTGTTACTAATGATTATAATTTTTACCTTTTTTTCAACTTAACGTGGAAAATGTGCTATACCAGATCAAATCAATTATTCCCTTAATTCAGTATTTTCTTCTGGCAGTTATCAATACCAGCTAATTCAGAGGGAAGTACAAGAACTCTTTGCCAGTTACAAGATCATCATCTGAAGTGAAATGTCATGTGTTTCACAATAATTGTTAGATTTTATCCCTTTCAAAATGTTTATTTGCTTTAGAACTTCTTCTTGTTTATATATCAATATCTGGTCTGTTTTAGATATATTTGGTTAGCATTTACCCCCAGCTAGTGACAATTTCTGACCAATTTAATTGAATTGCTATTATTTCACGTGGCCACATAAAGCCATTAAAAGTAAAAAAAAAAAAAAAACAAACAAAAAAAAACCCCAAAAAAAACAGCAACAGAAAACAAAACAGCAGACTCATTTCTTTAACTTGGAGATTACACAGAGGATTTCCACTGTTGCAGGGATTAAGTTCTGTAACTTGCTGCAGGGATATTTAATTAGAAAGCATCAACCAGCTTCCAGGCAGCATGTGACAGATCTGTACGCAGGGCTGTGTGACACGGCTGCAGACAGCACCAGTGTTGCCCAGGATGGATGGGATCCTCCTGTTCCTGCATCTGACTGTCTGCAGTGATTTCGGAGGGGTTTCTCGATCCCTTTGGAAGCTAATTGAGATAATGTGGGCGTGTAACTATCATTAGGAAACACTGTGAAATCCTCACCACCACAGAAATAGAAGTTTAGACTTTCCTTCTAGAAAGATAAATATTCCTTTATTCTGTAAAATCTTCCCATTGCCCTCTATTATTTGCAGTAGGCTTTTAAAAAAAAAAAAAAAGTCGTTAACATTTACGGTTCTCAGAGGCTTAGCCAGGAATCTGCTCACTGTCATAAAAATTTGTGGTAAAGCTTAGGCCTTTGGAGGCTGAAGGTGCGTGTGACTTCCAGAGCTGGAGACAGTTCACTGCGAAAGTCTTGTTCACTGCCTTGAACAGTTCCAACCCAGGAGGTTACGGGAGTGCCTGTACATGTAATTGAAACTGCTGCGGGATGATACAGTAAAGCACAAAATTCTCCATCAGGTTGCAAGACCATTCTGTCCAGCCTTGTGCCTAGGCAGCAGGGCTGCGCTTTTTAATAGGTTTCCTGCTAATAAGCATTTTTTCTTTTACTTTTCGAACTCCTTTGTCACCTCTTTACTTACCATATCCTGTTCCTCTTCCTTTTATTTTTTTTTTAATTTTGCACTCTCTAATTGTATGCTATCAGAGCGTATCTACATGATCTGCTGAAAAGGCTTTTTTTTTTTTTTTTTTTTGCAAGACCACACATCAAAGCCCAGTTCCAATTTANTCTTCTATTTGTTTCAGTACTGATACTGCACAACACAAGGAACACAGCTGCCTGAGGTGCCAATTCATCACAGTGGGGTAGAAATAGCCCTGTGTTAGGGTACTTTGCAGTGACAAGAAACACAGTGGAAAATCTTGAAATTACTTTATTTCACAAGTGATTTATCAAGTTACGAGACAAGCAGTTTATCACTACTTGGTTCTTGTGTAAATGGTTTTCAGAATAAGGAATTCTTCACTTGCGTAAAAAAATGCAACCATTTTTACTTCATCCTATTATTTTAATTATTTCTTAAATATATTCTGTACCATTTTCTGCATTTTCACCTGAACTGTTTGCAGTGAGAAATTTTCTGATGACACTGTACTGAAAATGACGAAGATAATTTAAATGTCAACCTGATAAATGCAGTAATAATGTTATCTGATAGATTTACCAAGTGTTTTATACAACATTTGTGAATCTCTAGTCTTACTGTGTTAGCACCCAGTGACCCTGAATAGGAATAAAAGTTCCTATACAGAAGGCACAGCACCAGCAAATGAAGAGAACAGTTGGTAAAGAGAGAGTTTTGTTGCTTTTATTTTAAATGCTCTATCCTGTAATGTATTCCAAGTAACTATCACCACCTTTGCAGGCGTATTATCCCAGATGTGGACGGAAAAGCATATACTGACACATGACATAAAACTTGTGAATACGAATTAGAAAGGCAGTGTTTCACTCTGTGTATGACTGTTCTAACATGGAAGTTATCTATCTCCAGTATACGTACCTGGCTTCCCCCGGCCACTGGAAACTCAGATGTCCTTTCTTAGTATCTCCTTACAGGTTCCATGCATGCAAAACCATTAGCTGGCTTTTATTTTTGCGTTTTGTTTGAATGTCAAGACAGCCCATTTTGCTGGCCTTTATTTTTGTTTATAAAGGAAAAATAATAAAAAAATCATCATGATTATCCAATTTGTATGCACATTGAACAGAAGTACGAAAGTGATGGCAGTAGGGAGGCAGATAAAAAGAACTCAAAACATAAAAACTCATCTTTGGAAAATAATGTTTCCTGTTCAGCATTCCAGCATTCTTTTTTTTTTATTTTTTTATTTAATGACATTATACTGGCAAATATCATGACTGACTTTGGATTTTTATTTTTTTTTCTTTTTTATGTATGCTGTGAACATATTTGCTTAGTGAAACTCCAGAACAAGTATTTGACAGGTTTAGGTTTCCCTGTGGTGTTGCCTTCAGCATTACACTTCAGTGAAAATATCCCTGGGTGCTTTCCTTTGTGCATGTGACCAAACTGTTCTTGCAGTTATCACTTTGCCTTAATTCCTCGGTGAGCCTCCCACGGGGGTTGCGCAGAAGGACAGATGACAACAGGCTAGCTTTTGTCATCATCTCTGTGTATAGATGCGGTAAATACCAGAGCAAACTGCAAATATGGATAACTTCGTCAACTGCCAGCAGGCCAGAATAGTTGTTGGGCAGCAGTTGACCATTCTTGATGTTAATCTTTACGTTAGCGTGGCTGACATGTGGCTTATCCCATGGATATCAGTAGCAGCTCTCCTATGCCTAGTAGTACTTGAAAGGAAAAGTTTCTATTGAACTTCAAATTGACAAACCCTCGTGTATGGCAACTCTCAGCACAAAAGACTCCCTGAGGTCTGTCACAGCAATGTCTGATATTCACTTGCAGAATGCACATGAAGAAACCCAAATGCAGTACTTGATCTTTATTTTGTATTTAATTTTCAAATAATCAATTTAAAGCTCATGAACAAGTCTTTAAATATCATAAATACCAATATTTTTCTTCTCCATGTATTCTCTTATGATTACAAGGAAGAAAGAATCAGACTGTTGTGTTTTCTCTATAAACAACTGCCTTTCTATAAATGACTAAACAGTATGCTTCAACAGCTATATTTACAGTGAAAAATATCATAGTTCAATAGCTCTTAAAAGACTTAGGGGATCAGCATAAAAAAATCAGTGAGTGAAGACAGAGAAATACAGAATCTATAACTGCAATTCATAGCAGAAGTAGGGTTTTTATTTTTTCTTTCCAAATCCAGAATTAGATAATAGAATAATAAATAACAAAATAATAGGTAAAGGACAAGATAGGTCTCTATGAAAATATTCAAAATGGTTTTAGTGCATGGTCCATCAGATTTATTGGGGAAGGATTGTTAGGTAGAAACGATTAAAAAAGGAAATCATCAGTTCAGAGGAATGTATTTACTCTGCTGTATCTCCTTGTCTCCTTTGACATTGAAGTTAGAATATTGACATATGTATATGTCAATCATAACATGTAAAAAAAACCAACCATACCAACAATATATAAGTAATTTGATACATGCTTGAATTACTAACTTCTAATTCATTTTCTCTCCAGACAAAATTAAACCACTTTTACTGTCATTTTCAAGGTAAGACTCAATTTCCTGTTACTCATGAAAATATGCAGCTTTTCTGAGTGCCTGTTTTACTAAGTCCTATATTACTTTTGAATTTTATATATCACACTCAAACTCTGTGGATTCAGTCCTCGTACATGAGATGGACACGCGCAGCCCATTTCATGCCCTTCCTACGGTCCTTCAGGAATTTCTGCGAGAAAATGTCCTGCAAGCTGATGTAGGAATTGGACGGAGAGAGTTTGGCTGTCCTTCATGAGTAAGAATCTCTTTTTATGGAATAAATTCCCTAATAGTATTCTGCTCATTGCTTCATACTCATGAGGAAATAGGGAGACAGCCAGTAAGAAGGACAGCATAGACTTAGAAGAGATGCCTTTGCCTTACTTGTTTAGGGATGGGTATCAGTGGGTGATAAGAGATCCAAGGTCTGTAAGGAAGCGATCGTTTGGCTCAAAAATGTACTCGGTAATCTATGCAGTTTTACACGGCAAAATGAAGATAATTTTGTGGTATTGAGAGCTCTGCTAGAGCAGAGCTTCATAATCTGCTTCAGACAGAGTTGTTTTATTTAGTAGTGTGAAAAAACACCAAACCAGGTAACTATTAGCTTTTTATGTTAATTTTTTATCTGTTTGGTTACCCAACTACTATGTTCTCAACATATTTACTTTGCTAGTTAACATTCTACAGATTAAAAGGCCTAGAGGAAAATATTGTTTGCTTACCTTTTTTTTTTAAGCATTATTCTATGTAAAGTAGAAAATATTATTTGCATTTTCTTTCCATTTATAAGGAAGCCTCTTGGTAACAAATGGAACCTTCGATACAATAAAAATTACATGAAACAAGCTGTCATTTGAGAGCTATGCAGTTGGAATGATGCCAGTCAATAATAGATTGCATACCTCTGGTTAATTTATTAGCCACCTGCTCCAGAATCCATTACAAGAGCACATTAAGATGCTATCAGGTTGGGGTAGTATTTTGAGCTTCAGGCCTTTCAGGATGTTTTTCATGTAAAATCACCCTAATAGAAAACTGAAATGAACAGTGATGCATGCTCCTCTCCATAGAGGAAAAGGGGGAATAGTCCATAGGTTGCAAGTAATGCTTACATCCTTTTTGAGAAATAATAGGGTTTTTTATGAAAACATTTTCTCACTTAATTAAAATGGAAGCTAATAAAGAAAACTTAATAATGCACACAAAGATTGCAAATGTTAGTGCAACTGATGGCCTTTACAGACAAGTGGGAATGTTACAAAATTATGAGGTATTGTAGGCTAATTTGTTTATTGCCTTTCATGAGAGAGAAGGTGTCATTTTCCATATGCATATTTCTGCAATTCAGAGCTTAATTTTTCATAACCTAGCTCCTCAGAGTGTATCAATGTCACATACACAGTTACAAAGTAGAATTACAAAATCAGAAGCTAAGAAAGTAGTAAAATGGAGAAGTACGCTGTGCAGATTGCCAGAGGAAAAGACGTTCTAAGACTATGCTCTGATAGAAAAGGAGATGATCCCTTCTCTGTGCTCATTCAGTCTGCACCACGGTGTATTGTCCATACACAAGTAAGACAATCAGAAAATGCAGGTTTGCTCTCAATACTGAGAAGTAATACTGTTACACTTAACATGGGGATCTTATGAAAAAGATCCCAAAAGAAAGTCAAAGTTAATGCAGCAGGGTCCAGGAAGGAACTATCAAACCCTTTTTTTTAGAAAAGGAAGGAGAGAGAAAACAGCAGAAGTGGGAAGAGCATACATTCTCAAATTAAATGCATTTTGAATAGTACTAATGGAAAATATTAATGTGAACTGAGTGGCCCTCAGTGATCAGAAGCTTGGATATATATCTCAGTTGAAAGAGATGGCACATGGTGACTTTAGCATTGACTCAGTACTGATTAGAGAGTAGTAACTACTAGTAACTACTAAGCAATCAGAAACACATTTCTTCAGTATCTGAATTTGTTATAGAGGTATCTTATGCAGATTCTTACTGGCCTGATCTGACAAGATGATAGCTGGAGGGGTATTGCTGTAGGCATGAAGGTAAAGAGAGAAGAGAAAAGGTGAAGGTGAGAATCCTAATTCAGCACCTCATCAAAAAGACTGTCGGAAAAAAACCCATCTGTGATTAATGCATTATACCAAAATTACCAGAATTGATTGATTGTTTAATCTTAGATGAGACAGCAAAAGTTTTAATGACAGTGGTAGACACAATTAAGAAGTTTTTAACTGCAGGTTACTTAATGCTGAAGGAAGAACACTGTTTTAAGACAGGAATGTCTATTCTTTAAACTGCTTTACTACTACCACTTGTTTCTGGGTATAAGATGGAGTCATACTGCTGAAAAAGTCATTTTGGGTAGTTTAATCTACCTCTAATGTTACTGGAGGATATTCTCAATTGATAGAGAATGATTCCAGTTCTGTACTTACGGCTACACTTGGTTTCAGCCAGAAGGAAAAGTAGCAATAAAGCGCATGGAAATTAGGGCCAGATCCTTTACTGCTTTTCATCTTGTGTAGATGTGTACAATTTTCCAAAGAGAAAGGAAAATACTGATATTCTGAGCTGATGTCGATTAGCTCTCATGCTTCATGAATGTAAGTACTTACAGAAGATACATTGCAATAATGAATAAGACTCAATATCTCCTCAAGGAACAGCCTCGCTAATATGCCATTCTTTAAAAAAATGTTACAGATACCTGATACAGGCTCTGCAAAATCTTACATGTTTCTCCAAGCTGCCCATGCGTATATCTTTCC
>VZTL01010366.1:0-11034 GCA_013400535.1 Scopus umbretta
CTGCCCACAGCAGGGGGATTGAAGCTAGATGATCTTTATGATCCCTTCCAACCCAAACCGTTCCATGATTACTGTAGTTACAGAAGAAAAAAAACGAAGTCCCAGAAGTCATCCTCTCCAAAGCACCCGAGCTAATTCCACTTTTAAGTATATACATCAAGAGACACTCACCTTCTAAACATTCCTTTTTGTTGTCTAGCTTCTCATGAGCTTTTGCGCGTCTGAAGAGAGCTTTTACATATTTAGGATTAAGCTCAACAGCCTTTGTGCAGTCTTGTGCCACTTCTGTCCATTTTTGCTGTGGGTAGAAAACACCACAATGAGAGAGGCCCTACTCAACTGCACTGTATTAGCTTTCCACTACCAACTCCAGGGTCATGCCCACCTAACAGTAGCTGCAGTTCCCAGGGCTCTGGTTCTACCTGCTTGCTTCTATTTCTGCAAGTTTCTCAGTAAGAAACTGCCAGGCACCACTGGAAGCCACCTGCACCAGAAGAGCCACAAAACAGAAAAGGAATTCCTACAGAAAAACGAAACCAGACAGTTGTACAAAGCATATGGGAGAAGATAATGAGTTGATGTGAAGATGCTTGCAGGAGGTAACATTGGGGCTGAAAGACTGGTACGAAACAAATAGAAGAAAAAAGATGAAAACGTAATGAAAGTCAACAAACAAGTTTAACAGTGTTAAACCACTTTTTTTTATTTATTTGTTATTTCAATTTACTACACCACGTTACTACAACGGAATGATAAATGAATATGTAGGGGTAGAACTGGTGAAGGGTATTAAGAACTAAAAATCCATTTATCTGCAAAATTGATTATCAAAACAGACTTTCTAATAACTAAAAAAAAAGGAACCACATAAATCTGGGATCCATTATGGCATGAATTAGTGTTACAAGTAGTATTCTGATTAGACAAGAACTGTTTTATCTCTCCTTTAACTTTCAAGACTACATTTCTCTAATCACACAGCCTCTCACTTGATACTCCAGACTGTACAAAGCCAATTTTTCCATTCCTTCACACAGCTTACCAACTTGCCCTCATAAGCAAATCTATTGATACCATAATAAATAACATTGGTTGACTTCTGAAACCAATAATCAAGTATACTCAGCTATCAAGTAAATGTTACTTCCACATGTGCAAAATTTAGGTCTTGGGCTTTAGTAGGATTTCTGTGACTTCTTTGTTCAATTTTTGAAGTAACATCCTTCCAAAATATTTGGCCTTTCACCTAACAGTTAAAGAAACACTCTAGTAGAAGCAAAATTAACTTATATACAAGAAAATTCTTCCAGAGGATAAGAAATTAAAACCTTGTCTTACAAGAAAGGGACACGTAAGAATTACACAAGATAGACTGAGATTAGTTAACAGAAAATAATTTTATTTATATGTGGAAGAGTATGATGAGCTGGTGAAAAATAGCTGCAAGCAACAGCATCCTGTTATGAAGGCAGCAGAGATCACCACCTGGGATCTTTCAGTGGACAAAAGTGACAAAAATACATAATTTATAATGCAACTTTTTAGAATAAACACATAATTATCTTTAATTTCTTACCAGTTGTTCATAGGCAGCAGCTCTATTTTGATAGAAGGTAGAAAGATCAAGGTTCTTCTCAGGAGGGCACAGGCTGATAGCCTCGGTATAACACTGAATAGCTTGCTCATATTTTCCTGCTTTAAAATATTTGTTTCCTTTGTTCTTGGCTGCTTGGGCTCTATCAAGAGGGCTCTGAAAAAGAAAGTGATAGGCCAGTTAAAGAAGCATCCCTGCATGCACGCTATGCACTTAAGGGCTAATCTTCAGCGATATAAAATGAATCTAAGTGACAAACTCCAGCCTAAACTTCTGAAAAATCTCACTCCTTCCATTTCCTGCAGGAACACAATGGAGTTTCTTTTGCAAGTATATCAGAGACAAACCTTTCATAAGATTCACTACAATGATGTTAAACAAAGCAGGGATTTCTCTTTGGAAAGCCTAACAGGTTTTAATTTTATGTGACTGATGATTAGAAGAACCAATGAGGTAAGTTGTTTCTTATAATGTTTTCTTATAATGACTAAATATGTAGAGACAAAGCCCTCAAAGCAATTCAAATATGAAAAGTTTCCTACTGAAATACATATAGCCTGTAAGACCAGAGCTGACTCAGCAGACTGCGAATTAAATATGGAAAACACTTTGTGGAAAGACCTACTGAGCAAGACGAATAAAACCTGTAGGGAAAACAAAGCTGTTTTGCCTTCCATACACTAAACAAATTTATAGCCAACTTTATAACTCCTCTGCAGCTTCACGCAACCTTCTTCATCCAACCTCTAATACTCTAATACTCTGGACCATCATGGTCTGTCACTCTTAACAGATGATGGAAAACTTTGCTAACTAGCCTATGACGCTGCTAAATGAATCTTTATGTTCTGCACCGCCTGTTGATTACCTGCATTTCTGATAAAACCAACATTGCTACCTGTAACCCCCTAGATTTGCAGCTCAGTTATCAAATGTTGTGGTTTGTAAGGAATCAGATGTAAAAAGCCTCTCTTTATCAAAGGAGTATGACCCACATTCAAGAAACGCAGAGCCGCAAAAGACCCTAACATTCATCTTCTGGATTTCTGCTCCTCTTTCACAGCCTAGCTGCAAGGATGAACATTTTGGGGCCGTTCAGGCTAACCTGCCAGACCAACGAACAGAGGTATGAGCACACATACCAGCCTATGAGCCTCTCTGAGGAGGGAAAGAGCACAAACTGGGGGCAGTAATGCCTTAAACAATAGCTGCAGGATTCACTACATCTCACCCGTTGAATCACACGCTCTGAAAAGATCATCTAGGATTTGCTGGCAATTGTCGATGCTGCACTTGGACCATACTGCTGCCTCCTCTCCTCTCCTCTCTCACCCACCCCAGTGCCGAACTACACCCAGATTGCTGCAAAACAAACCTGAAAGCGTCTTTGTGTTTCATCAGCCTGTTTCCCTTAATGCCTGCTCATTTCATGCCAGTCTGATAATTTTTAGCATCTAAATAATTTTTCAAACTGAAAACCTGAAGGGAACCCAGGAGTTGGTGTACAAGCCCTCTTCCACAGCCTGGTTTCCAATCATGGCATGAGGCAATCAGATGATGGGTACCAGTCTTAGTTCCTACATAAAAATAGGCACCCAAATAGAACAAAAGCATCCTACAGGCACTCTCCTGAGGAGAGACTTAGAAGTGAAACCATATAAGGGAGGGAATTTCTTAAATAACCCTACTGCCAGAAAATCTCTTCTCTCGTGGGCCACCAGTCACTGTGCTTACAGGAAATCAATCTGCACCATCTCCATTGTTCAAAGAACAAAATAATCTGCATGGCTTTTAGATTTTTGTTTTTTAATGATTTAATGATTCATTACGTGATTTAATGATTAATTCAAATTGATGAAAAGATTGTTTTCACCCCTTTTCATACACTGTGTGTAACTCAATGGATACACAAACCAGAATTAGAGCACAAATATTTTTACTTGTCTCTCAGTAACTGTGCATTTGAGAAGTTGTTTCTTTAAAACTCAATCCAAGTTTGAAAAGGTTGTACTTACTTCCACCATGTCCTAAATTTAGTTCCCAATTCAACAATGTTTCTCTTTTAACTGAGGAAAGGGTTATATATATGCAACAGACAAACTTAAGTGCAAGAAAGTCAGCTTGAATTTTTCCTTCTGCACTTCTACAGCAAATCACATTAGAAATGTCCTTGTGAAATAATCTATAAAATTCAGCACTGTCCCAATTTACTTTGTACCAAAAAGAAAAACACAAGACATGGGCCATGTTGTAACATTCAGACCTGTGTTCCCAGTATGAAAATCATTTAAAACTGCAGTGATTTAGCCTACACTACAGCTAGGTCACTACTCTATGATCACTGCCAATTCCTTTAACCCAGGGATCTATTACCCCAATATGGGCCTCAGGCTGACCAGTTCGTCCGCTCCATCCTATGCACTTTGACAGCTCTGCACCGCAGTCCCTGCATAAAGACACATGCTACAGATGAGGACTACTAGATAATATCCAAATGGCTGCTCCAGCGTCAGGTGTTGGGATAGGAATTGTAACTGGAAGCAAGAAATCTGTAGCTCTGGTGCTGTCACTGGTGCTCTGCAGATTCTTGGGAAGCATGAAGTCTTCAGACAAGCCTAAGTGCATGCAACAGGGACCAAATATTTTAGAGTACAGGTATGATGCCACAGGAAAACCCATTAAAATCAGCAACTCTTTTATCAGAGTAAGCTTTGAATAACAGTAGTAGGACCACTGACCACACAACCAACTATACAGAAATGAATCATCGAATAGATGCGAACTCCATGGTTACTCTCTGCCCCATGCATTGCATGATGCAGGAAATTTGGGGGTAGCGAGTCAGGAGTCAGAGCACAACACATTATCATGTAACAAAGTCAGCAATAACGCCCGTAGCAAGAAAGAAATCAACTTTGTTGTTGCTTATGCTGCCTTAAACTAGACTCTTAGCTCTTAGATGGTTTATCTCTGCAACCTTAGTCAGCTATTCTGCTATAGTCCTCAGCACACATGCAATAGACCATTGAATTGAATGGCTGCCACTTTAAATGCAAAGGCCGATACAGCTGTGTATCATCAATAAGCCCATCCTGATAAGGACTTAAATGAAGAAATAGAGTTGCTCAGCGTCTCGTACCCATGAAAAATGGATCCCACACAGACTGCATAGAAATTGTGGATTAAAAACAACAAAACGTTGTATCTATGTCGTGAAGCCCAAACGGTGATAAAACACAACACCAAGTTTTAAACTCAACTCTTTAAAATAATGATCCTGATGAGATTTATTTTCTTAGCAATCATGAAACTCTTTTACCATAGAAAACATAGCTGAAAATAGTGAATTAACTTACAGCTTTGGTATACAACTGATCAACACATGGAACAAAACAAACAAAAACAAAAATACAGCTTTATTTTAATGTTGTGAATTTTTAAAGAATATTCATAACCTTTTTTTTTTTAAAAAAAGGCACATAATAATTTCTGTTTAAGTTACATATTCAACTTAACTAACTGCAGTATAACCTAATTAAGCCAAAGACACTAAAAAGCTAAATCTCCTGAGTCTCTCTTCTTTTGCTTTGGTATGTTTTTCTTGTTTGTTGTTTGGTTTTGGGGGTTTTTTTGTTGGTGGGTTTTTTTTAAATATTAAAGAACTTGTGTCACATTATATGCTGCAATACCTTTTCATAATAGCACAAATATAAACATTCTTAACATAAGTTTTTGAAAGTTTGTCAAGCCTTAGATTTAAACCTGACAAAACTTTTAAGCTTTTACTTCTCAGCCCTCCAGTCTTTCTCAAATGCTACACTGAAGATGTACACAAATAAAAAAAACCATTATGCAAGCAAATTTTGTGTGCCTCATGCACAAGTAATCAACAAACCTCACACCTTCTTCTTCCATTTTCTTGCAAATGTAATCATTCTAGACAGTATTTTCCAATTTCACTGCTTCTCCTCACCTGACCCACTGACATTCCATGTGGTGCCCTGGACACTTTTTGTCCCTGAGGTGAAGGTCCATACAGAGCAAGAAAAACTCTCACAGTTAGTCATCTTCTGGTCAAAGAATCTGTGCAACAAGCAAACCAGCTCAATAACATGAATGGAAGTTCATAATCAGTTATCTGCCATGGCAATATAAACAAATAACTCAGAAGTTATCTGCAGTTACATAAAAAAATAACATCTCAGGACCGCTTTCAGCAACTGTTCACTAACAAGTCTTAAAACAGAGTTTAAGCCAAAGGACACTTGTGTATTTGAGAAGCGCTCAGTTATCTAGGTAACTAAACAAGGAGATTGCTGTCTAAAGACTGGGCAGCACTGACAAAAATTTCTTAACTGTTAATTTAACCTCAGCAAATGTGCTTTCCTCACAAAATGTTCAGAAACTTCATGCAAACAACAGCAAGAGACTGCCAGCTGGGAGAATAATAAAGCTTAGTAATCCCCAGCAATGCCAACATAGTTAAGCTAGGAGTTCAGAACTTTGTTCAGAACATCTACTTGGTGGAGATTGTTTTTGAAAGCAGAACAAGAAATTTGCTGCCAGCCAATGACAGCAGTGATTCACAACAGAAGCATGAGCAGCGAGTTTCAGCATTTTCTTTTGGTTGAAAAGGATTTGCGTGAGCCCCTGTCTGACAGATGACATGGAGGGGGACTACTGTTTCAGCCATCTTAATTCATCAACTTGCAGGAAAAAAAAAACAAACAACCACAACCACAACCCCCCCCCCAAAACCCCACTCTGGTCTAGACCTCTTTTTCCCTCTCCAAGTGAGAGGACCCTCTTGATGAGATCAGGTACCAAAAAGTGTTGTTTTCTGAATACCTGCTGTTACTGAGTACCTATCTTTTCTCTCTTGTTGTCTAACATTCATCTCAAGTCTTATCTCAGACCCATACTGAAAGGCATTAACCAAGTATAAATGGTTTTAAGATTCTCCTTAGCAGTAAAACCACTATGAGAAAAAGTACATGCACATGAACTTAAGATGGAAATGCAGAGCGCAAGCAAGGATGTATGATAGTTAGAAATAATTAAGCTCAAGTTCACAGTACAATTTGTCAGTGTTCTCCATCACTCTCCTTCCTTTTAAATGAGTTTGTCATTCACACCTACCACAAATAAGTGAGCTGCACATAAGCTGCCAAGAGTCTAACAATTGTTCTACTGCTATTATACACACATTTAAGAGTCTTCTACACCTGTCCACTACAGCAGGCATGAAACGTGGAAGACTTACAGTAGGTCGATAGTGAGATTTATTAGGCAACAGTGCACAGTACAACATACTTTTACATACTTGGCCTAGATCAATTCAGAGTAAGTATCAATGAAAGTATATCCAGACAAAGGGGTTTAATTCATTCATATACTGATCTAATGTCACAGCAGTGAGATAGGCAACATCCAGTAACTGCTAAAATAGATACAGGAAAGCAGCCATACTAGTTGGCTATTGATCCTGGTATGTGGCACCACGCAAGCCAAGGAGCTTGGCCACATTCACCCGCTGCTGCACTCAAGGACTATATCCAGCTCAGACGAAAATGCGCAAAGACTGTGAACTGTTGTAGACCCAAGCGGCCTTGTCTGCAACAGACAATGCCACATGGCTGACTAAGCAATTCCAAGAATCTCTGCTCGATGCTTCCTCACGTACCAAAACCAAAGAGTTAGCCTACAAACTTGCTGAAAGAGTTAAGAAGGGAGACTTGGGCTATCACTGACTCGCAAAAGAAAGTGATTTCAACTTAAGGAGAAAAAAAAAATATTGAGGCAAGCAACACGTTACCTCACTGACAAACCAGTGCTCACCCCTGTGAGACAAGGAGGGTATAAACTTGCTAAGAAGTTGTCACTGAATAAGTAAAAAACCATGAATCAACTGGGTATCAATTAATGCAATAAATGCAAAGCAGTTTACTTCTCCAATTTGTTTAAGTTATGCAACATTGACTACAAACTAAGAGAGTACCTAAAAAGCAAATGCTGTTACCGAGTAACTGAAAAGCATTCCATCTAAATTATAAGAAACAATGACAACTTCTGTAACTAACAGATACAATCTGACTTCCTGACCTTTGAGTCATCCATAGATGCAGTTTCAGCAGCAGCACTTAACTGGTCCAATAATACCAGTTTACTGCAGTGTTGAGGAGCCGTGCTTATAGAAGGAATCTCGAAAGTAGTTCAGCTTTTCCAGATATAGCACCTATACTAAGGGCTTCTGCCAACACAACGTCAGACATAGATCACACACTTGGCCAGCAGATCTATGGCCAGGAGAATCCTCTAGTGCAGACACAGCCTGGGGAAAAAATATGAGGCCTCTGCAGCAGGTAAAAGAAAAGCTTGAACTGCATGCAAAATAGTAAGAAGTCTGAATAAAGAACAATGAAGATTTTAGACCCTACATATTTTCAAAGAACAAACAAAAAAATTCAGGGTCGTGTCTTCAGAAACAGCGAACAGAGCATCAGATGGATACAAAAGTTGATTTAATGACATGCACAAAGAAGTCTGAGTCCTAAGTTACATTTATGAGTAAAAGAATAGTTACCTGACACACACATACACACAGCTGTTGGTAGCACATTCATTATTGACCTATGCGTTTTCTAAAAGAATTCCCTCGTGTTTAGACTGTGAAATGAATTACTGGCTCTTATTCACTGTACAGATTTGTGTCTGAAATCCAACCAAGTTTAAAAAAATACCCCACCACATTAGAAAGGCAGACCAATACAATGCAGATAGTTAACAAGTAAAACATCTGCAATGGTTGTATTTTCAATCAAGGGTCTTGTCAGTAACATCCATAACTGATAAAATATGTGTGGAAACAGGAAATCTACATGGCATCACCACTTTGGATACGAGGAACAGGAAGGGAATCCTCCCCACACACATAAAGCAGTCAAGGGAACCTGCAGCCACATTAATTTTCCTGCTGCGGCCCTATTTTGATCAGCTAGACAATTATCTCATACAATCAGGCAAATCTGATACCTTCTTCTACAGCTTTCCTAAGTAATATCTCTCATATCTTTACAGTATAAGCAATGACACTCTTCAAGGAACTCTGGATCATACCACTCAACTGTATTCTTTTTCTTAGATGCAGAGTCTTCCAGTAATTTAATTTGTGGAACAATCTGAAAGAGCTAGACACACAATACTTTAAATCAAGTGCCATACAAGTGTTTTAAATGTTTTAAGTGCTCGCTTCAGGTACAGCTACAGGATTACTATAAACCACTTGATAGTATATACTGCAATCCAGAAATATAATCAAGAAAACCAGAGTTAACATACTAACAAGCAAAGTCACTGCAGCTACACAAAGGTTACGAACAGCCTGCACACGAGAGCTCACACGTAGCAACCACACTGCCATAAACATGCCAGATGCTGTTTGCAGCCACAAGCCAAAGCCACCACAGTAAACAAAGTCTGAATCTGTCCTCTGTACACTACTTGCTCAGTATTGCTGCCCATGAACTAACAAATCGCTGCATTCGAGTAACTGCCACCATGTCCAGCATAGGTTTTGCAGCTCACTACTCTTCCAGGAATGCCCGAGGGTACCTGTGATTCACTCCTTATGGAAGTTGCCACCCTCCTCACCACTCCCATGTGTTTCCACCACTGCCCGCCCACTCACGTAACACTCATTTTCATCACTGAAAAGATCAAGATTAAAACTGACCTTTTCCAATCTCCCGAAGTTGTTTTTTTTCTCTCCTGATCATTTCAGGTAGGGAGTTTAAACTTTGGTCTGACAGTTCACAGCATTTCAGGTGGTACACAAGAATGGGAGAAGAAAATACAGGAATATCTTAATGGGACTTTCTTATCAAAGCCAATCAGTTTGCCAAATCCACCACTTTATACATGCTTGTCAATTTTAACCTCACCTCAGTAACAGAACGTGACTGTCATGATACATCTGTGACTGCAGCTACGCAGAAAGTGCATCTTAGAGGCATTTTTCCACATACAGATATACAAGAGAATCATGGATCTGATCTGGACTACAAGTTTCCATGACGTCCTTCAATTTTTGCATAGACCATTATATGGGAAAACTCTCAGAATGGTAATTTACAGCAGGATAAATACAAGTTTTGAAAGCGTATCTACTTAGGCAAACTCTACTCCAAAGGCTCAGTTGCTTGAACGGTACGGCTTTTGTATTTTCACGGAAAATATTTCCTTTTAAAAAGACTTGGATTACGTTTTCCTTCCATTCCGCTGCATCCGGCGCCTCGGACTAATACACAACAGATCGCGGACCTCCTTTTCAAAATCCTATTCCTGGGATTAACTTACGCATAGCTACCCTTACACCTCAGAAGCAGAAGTACAGTCACCCAACAGCAGCGCGTTGCCAGACCCATACTCACCCGGTTAACGCGTCCTTCACGACAAGACGCGCTCAACAACCAAGTATACCAGGAGCGGAACAACCACGCGCGCTCCCAGCAGCGCGTTACCCACCGCAGCAAGGCGAGGAACAAGCCCTGCACGTTAACGCCCGGCTACGAGCACTCCGCCGTTAGGCGGGCCGACCTCCCCCAGCTGGTTTAGGCTGAGCAGAAGGGGATGCCTGCCACCCGAGCGCACCCGCTGCAGCGCGGCTCCGTCCCCTCACACGCGGCCGCCGGGGCCGGGGCTCGGACACTCGCTTTTTGCACCGGGCCGCTGGCCTGCCCGCCTCCGTCTCCCGCAAACCAGAGGCCGGGCATTCCCGGCTTCCCCTCCGGCGGCTGAACACCCGCTCCCCCAACACCCCCCGCCCCCGACCCCCGCAGGCCGAGCCCGGCGNCGTCCGGGCGGTGCAAGCGCAGGGCCCCGGCCGCCCCCGCGCCGTCCCGCCCCGGCTCCGTGAGGGTGCTCCGGCGCGGTGGGGTGCGCAGGGCACGGCGTCGCTCTGGGGCTGAGCTGTCAGCCCAGGCCTAAGGAATCCGAGCGTATCTTCAGGTCCGGGCTAATTCTGTGCAGGAGGAGCTCCTGGACTGCGAAAGCGTAGGGCTGATGCAAAGTTTCCAGGGCTTTGCACCGGAATATCGTGGAGTGAAATTATTCTTGTTACAAATGCAATTTTTCTTTTTTGGTGGTGGTGGTGTTTTAGTTCTTAGTTGAATCTGTCATTAAAAAATTTAATATGCAATACTGGAATTTTATATATGTTGTATATACACATGCATTAGACATATGTGTGTCTGTGGCTAATTAGCATCCTTACCTGTAGGTGAGGAAGCTTTTGTGTCTGTCTCCACTCATCTCCCTGGAGCACTAAGCTGAGGATGAAAAGGAGTCGTCTTTGATACTTTGTCATATTCGGATAACACAAGGCATCTCATACCTAGAAATTTCATTGTAGGTGGGAGGGAAATGGAATCATAGAATCATAG
>VZTL01010368.1:0-55970 GCA_013400535.1 Scopus umbretta
AGGTTCTAAGTTTCTTACTGACCCAGCTCAGGAAAAGTTGCAGTAACAGATGTCTTTTCCTTTTGCCAAGTGGTGGTTCCTTCAACCTCTAAATTTTAAAATGCTGCATGGAAAAGTTAATTAGCTTTACATGCCAGCTCCTGAACAACTGAATTCAAAGCAAAACCTAAGAAAATTTAAAGAGCACTGAGCCAAGACTCCATAAAAAGCAATCAAAAGAAAATTCTCCTTACACAAGGCAGGCTGGTTCCACACACACATCTGTTGTGAAGCCACAGACATTCCGCTACCATGGAGAAGTTTTGATCCATATGTGAACTATTTGGATCATTAGCTGAAATAAATCCCCATGCATGACACTAAAAATGATGTACAAGTGCTTTTAATCTAGTGTATCATGAAATTTTTACAAACATTTTTTGGAAATCTTCCTTCTGATCTACAGTCTTAGAAGGATTCTCTTACAGAGAGCGCGCTGTGGTGGTCAGTGAAATGCTCTGCCTTGCTGTTTTCTATTGGCTTTCTATGCTCATGTATAAATATCAAAGTATTAAGATGCAAGGGACTGGTTTCTGTTATTCACTACAGCTGTTGATGTGCCTGAGCAGGCTCAGATTACTGAGGAGTGCTATCAAGGCAATGGTATGACTTACCGTGGCACAGCTTCTTTCACTCTCACGGGAAAGAAATGTCAAGCCTGGAGCTCAATGTCACCGCACCGACACAATAAAACGGCAGACCAGTTCCCAAATGCGTATGTGTATTTCCCATTTCCGTGTTTCAGTGGACAATGACCATTCATGAATTTGTTTTGGTTTGCATCATCTTTAGACAACAATGATTTTAAAGGTGGGAAGGGAGTGTACTTGATAAAAAGGATCCCTTCGTTTTTTCCTTTTTTAATGTGGAAACATTTTCTATTAATCTCCTCTTGAAAAAAATACAGTCATCACTATTATGCTTTAGACTAATTAACTGTGTGTTTCTACATTGGTTCTAATGGAATTAAGAGTTATCATAAATTTGCCTTTATACTGAAATGAACTGTTTCTATACATGAGCTTATTCATGAGTTTAAGTCTTTGCTTCCTAGTCTGCAGTTCATTAGAGCTTTGAGGAAGGGATGGGTTGTTTTCTTATTCCTAATATTTACTATTTAATTATTCCAAAATACAAAAAATTATTTCTTCTTAAAAGCTATTAATGTATTTGAAAAAGTAAAAATAATTACATCTTTAATGCACATATGTACAAATGTACTTACCTGGATTTGTAAAGAGTATTCGACTATAAGCATTAATCAGTGAATAAGTATTTGGCATATTTAAATATTCTGCACGTTTCTTGATTTCTTTATGCTGGGAAAAGTATTTCTGTTGCACACTGTACATGATAAATGATATATGCTAACTCTGTAGCAGACCTGCTACATTCTAAAAAGTTCTCCTCAGAGCAGTGGCATGGATGGGAATATAATATGCTTACATTTGTAGGGACCTGAAGATGAATTATTGTAGAAACCCAGATGCTGATAGCCGCCCATGGTGCTACACCACTGACCCCAGTGTGAGATGGGAGTATTGCAACCTCAAAAGGTGTGATGGCCATGTACAAGTGACTTTACCAAAACCTCCTCAGGCAACACTGGAACCAAATCCTGGTGAGAATACCTTCTGCTTCCCTCAGAAAAACTGATAACCAGCAAACTGTTTTTTATGGAAACATCATCAAGAATTTAATGAGGATGAAATGCAGGAAGCTCTAGATAATTATAGAATTTAATATAATACTGTATCCACTCTCTTAATTTTCTGAACTTTCTTACAGAATTTGATAGCAGGATTTCTGTATTTGATTTTAGATTAATATCACGTCTTTTATGTACTACATCTGGCAATATTGGAAACACAAGGAAACAGATGGCTAGTAGTCTCCACACTGCTGTGGGAGGGCTACTAGAAATGACAGCAAATATAGAGGTGATGGCAAAGTCTTTTCCTGTGCCATGCATTCACATTTCCAGGGCTCCATTTCCCACCAGAGGACAGCTGGCTTTTTTAATTCAGTTCAGATGCAACTTTGTTATGCGGTGGATAGAGTGCTGCAGCTTTCATTTTTTTGCTATGACATGTTCTTCTGGTTAAGAGGATAATTACTTTAGCTGAGCATGTATTACTGCTTTTTACCTACTGTAAAATGTGGCAGTGGACAAATATCCATGTCCATAAGGAAAAGACTTTATGAGCGTATGGTCTTCACGGTCCTGGCTTCTGGAGTCACGAGGGGTCAAGTGAATCTAAACTTCTTTGGTTTATAACTTTCATGACAATGAAGAGAAGATTTAAAATGCAAGGAAATTAAAATGTGGTTGTTAGCCATCACTGACACTACATTGTCCTTCTTTCCTTGTACACATATTATGTAGGATATCTAAATCCTAGTAGCATTTCCTCAAATTTATTTCTGCTGCACCACCACCAAGTGTGGACATGGCCCTGTAGCTCACAGCTAACAATCATTTCCTTCTCCTCTTTCTTCACAGACTGCATTAATGGTAATGGCAAAGACTATCGTGGCACAGTAGCAAAAACTGGAAGGGGCAGGACTTGTCAAGAGTGGAGTTCTCAGACACCTCATAGCCATGACTATTTCACTCCCGTGACTCATCCGGGAGCAGGCCTGGATAAAAATGTAAACAGCTGTTCATTTAATACTTACTGTCATTGAACTTTACCCATCTTCTTCATGGTCCCCCAGCAAGCATTTCATGCCAGGTCTTTGTAACTTATTTATTTTCCTCAGTTCAGTCCAAAAATCTGATCACGCTAATTCTTGTTGACATGAGCAGTCTGCACTTCTGTGGGACACACAGACGCCCAGAAGCTCTGTTGAATGCTTCTGCAGCACAGCCAAGGGGCTTCAGATGGGCATTTCCTTCTCCTCACTGCTGAGGACTAACTGGAGTTGGTCTGTGGGCAGCATCTCTGCCTCCTCTGCTAGAAAGAGCACCTGGGGTCATAGGTTTCAGTAGTAACAGTGATGGATGAGATGGCAAGGGATCTAATGTTCAGTGCAAGTTCCTTGAGATATATAGCTGATGGACTGCAGCCCCCATCTTCTACTAATTCCCACTCCAGCCCTCCAATTTCTGCTGCAGCCCATCATACAAGGATATACATGCATCTGACCCATCCTGTAAGTCATTCTCTGTCTCTAACCTTCCCCTCCCTCGTCTTAACACATGTACTGATCACTAGTTCTCTAAACTTGTAACATCCCATATGCAATACTTGCCTGATTTGTGACAAGATCTATATGTGATATAAAGAGCTTGTTTGACATTGCCAGCCTGAACTATTTTTTCTCCAGGTACATGATTTTAGAGAGTGCTTTAGCCAATCCTCTGATGTCATCACATACCCTGTATTGAACTCCAGCTCAGATTGGGGCAACTCCTTCTGATAGCTGCCTGCCTTAACTTTTTGGTTCTTGCAGTTGGAAGGGACTCCTGGAAAAGGGAAGCAAATATTTTCTCCTTTTTCCTAAGACATGGGATATATGTCAGAGCAAGGAAGGGAACTAGAAAAATATCTGGTAGTATGCAGTTGTGTGAGGTGTCTGCACTGAATAGAGATCAGTCAGTATGGCCAGTAAGACCTAGAGAGTGATTCAGCTAACCAGGCATCCAGCGTCAGGGTGAACATTGCACCCCTGCCCCTGGGATTCAGAGGCATCACCAAGTTGTGCAAGAGCAACTTACAAAATACCCACTTGCCCCGGAGTCATGCAACCAGCGTGGGAGTGAAAAGACCTCAGAGCTGACCCTACTGCTCCTACTAAGTGCAGTGGAAGCAGGAGCAGACAGTTCAGTGCTTTAGAAAACCCCATGCCAGGTCAAGATCTACTTTTTGAGAGCTCAGAGGTCCAGGCTTGCACTAGTGAAGTTTACTGGCTGAAGACAGTTGAAGAGGTTTCATTTTTATTATCTTTTTGTAAACTCACCGAGCAAATAGAAAAATGAAGTAAATTTTGACAAAAGGAATTTGAAATCACTGTTCAGTAAGGAAGTAATTAAATATTTCCCAAATTTAATTTGATTTTATTTTGAAACATTGGTAGGCTTTTTGTCCCTGGTTAATAGCTGGTGTCTTTATTCTTTGTTACAGTATTGCAGGAATCCTGATGGAGATGTGAATGGACCGTGGTGCTACACAACAGACCCAAGAAAAGCGTGGGAGTACTGTGACATTCCCAAGTGCCGTAATTATTCCTTTAAAGACTAGTGTCTCCCTTTCCTGTAACCTTTTATGAAAACTGGAGGACATTCAGTGATTAATCTGAAGTACTGATCTAAGACAATGCAGTAGCTTTAGACTGGAAATTAAGGCTGTGGGGAAGTGATGTTCAATATCAGTGTCTGAAGTCTTAAGAATAGTGCTTATGCCTTGGAAGCACCAAATCCAGCACAAGATGTACCTGGAGCCCACAGAAGCTTGCTGGGGTTTTACCATGTGTTTCAAAATAAGGCTGTTCCTGCAGAAATTTCCCCTGCTCCTGCCTGGTCATCTGGCATAACTCAGTGTGTGGCCAAGCTGAACAAGGGATGCTCTTATCCCAGCAAAATTTTTGCATCCCGTGCTTATGTGGCTCTGATTCTGTCCTGGATGTAAAACAGACTTTCCCTCCTCTGGTATTATACCATATCAGATGTCTGGAAAGTACATCTGGCCCTAAATATTTAACAAAATGCCCTTGTCTTTGTTACAAGTAATCAAGCCATTCAGTACTCTGAATGAGGTGGTGCAACAAAGTGTACAATGATCAAGTTTTACAACATTTTGGTTTCAAGTCCTTTTGTGTCCATCAATAACAAAAGCTGTGCCAGGAAGAGAGGTAGTTCCCACTCAAAAGAAGAGTGACTTTCTTGCTGCTCTATCCTCTCAGCTGTGAGCAGCAGAAAATGTGCTCTGATCAAAACTCCAAAATGGAGCAAACAAGAAAAAGAAATATATTCTATAACATGCATATCCTCTAACTGTAAAAATACTACTGTATTGAAAGTGTTGGGCTAGGACTCTTAGGGGAAAAAATGGCATTTTCCACGTGGTTATTGTATTCATTTTGAAGACCGAATTTCTTGTTAAAATTAATATTCTTTTTGTTCCATTGTTCAGCTAAAGAACAGAGAAAATGTGGCTTTTGCCTTTAATTTCATTAGTTAGTTCCTTTTGCTGACAACAAATTCTAAATTCTGTGTTGAAAGAGTCAGTTTCCCATGGCTAAATAAGAACTACCCTTTTTTAATACCTCAGAGACATCTGAAGTACCAAAAGATCCTGAGATAAGAGTGGACAAAATTTTGTTCCACAGAGATAGTGATTGAATTTCACATGCTGTACCACCAAGATTAATTTGAAAACAGCTGCTAGTACAGTTTTGCATTGCTGGCATCTCTACGAGTACACTTAAAGATGTTGGGAGAATTTATTTTTTCTTTCTCTCTGTTTTCTTCTCCTTCCCCTTCTGTTTTTTTCTATCTGACTGTAGATCTATTCATGTGTAATTCGCTGACCACTGAGAAGTGTATGTGAAAAAAAAATTGCCAGGCATTTTTAGGTGTTCCAGATGAAGGTAACCTAACAAAATATAGATGGTGCATGGTATATAATGGCCTGCAGAAAATCAAAAGCTGAAGTGACAAACGTAACAGGTTCACCTTCTAGTTTTCTGAGCGCATAATGAATGGGTAGCAAATGCACTAAAGTTCTTTATAGTGATTTTTTTTTTTCTTATTCTGTAGCTCCTGCGCAGTATGAGTGTGGAAAATCCAAGTTCAGACCAAAGTTGTGTGCTCAAAGGATTGTTGCTGGGTGTATTTCACATCCACACTCCTGGCCCTGGCAAATCAGTCTCCGGACAAGGTATGGCCACTCTCCATTACATTAGACTTTACATGCAAGGAAATGTTGCCTTTCATAGGATGTTGCAGCATGTGGCTGAAGCATTCTAAACTTTATTTTTATTTAAAAATAGCTCAAGACTAAGCACTATGTATGCTAATCCTAAAGAAGGTCATTTAGACAACAAAGAATGCTCTGTTTTGTGATAAATACCTATAGAACCAATACAACCACTAATTTCAAAACCACTTTCACTTAACACTTTAAACACTGTAAAGGCAGAATGACTTTAAATCTGTCACTATATCCTATGGTAGAATCAGTATCCTATGAGTAGAAGCAACAGTTTGAAGTACAACTAGTACAGATCTTCATCGGTCCTTCCATGTAAGCATTTGATCCTACTGGCAAAGTTATTAGCACAACTAGGAATCAAGGCCAGTTGCAGAGCTTTCTGACTGTGATAAGAGCTAGAAAAAGCCAGAATCTCTAAAACAGTATACATCACTGCACCTAAGGTTTTCCAGTAATAGAAATACTGGTTAAAAACAAAGATCTAGGTGTTTTCATACAAAGCCTTATAAAAACGTCCATACAACACTACTGTCATTGTAATAAATATTGTTCAAGGAAAGTAAAATGCTGATTCTTAATGAAAATGTGGGATAAAGTCTTTAGTTTGTAAAGGTGCACGTTAGAAAGATTACCTGATGAACTGCAGTAGAATTAACTTCCTCACCTTAAACCAATCCCCTTTTCATGCCTTTCTGCTCTATTACAGTTTTGGCATGCATTTCTGTGGGGGAACTCTGATAGACCCTCAGTGGGTTCTTACTGCTGCTCACTGCTTAGAAAAGTAAGTATGTATTATAGCCTGCACCAACTTTTTCTTACACTAGATATAAAATCAGAGGAGAAACAAAATGGACCCGATAACTGAGCTGAGCTGTCTCTTGACTCAGCTTGCAAACATTTGAGAATTGAGCCAAGTCTATTAGTCACTCATTAAAGCAGAGTTTTGACTGAATAAACAAAGAGTGACAGTGATAACTTTTGCTAGCTTGATTTCATGTGCCATAATAAGGGATTAAGAAAATAAGTTTATGCCAAAGTGGCTTTATTTTTTTGGCTTTGACAGAACATGGTGCCCAGTGACATCATGTAAGTGGTCTACATCCTGGGTGTGTGTTCATCAGCTTACCATATGCAATCATTTCAAACAGGTCCTCATGGCCATCTGCGTATAAAGTATACCTTGGATTACACAGAGAAAGAGCATCAGAGGCATCAGTGCAGAAACGAGATGTTCAGAAATTGTTCAAGGAGCCACACAGGGTGGACATTGCTTTGCTAAAACTGAGCAGGTACCCTTTCACCTGAAGCATTCCTTCATTCTGATGGGACAAGTTGACTAAATAGTGGTTGCTGGTGTTGTAGAAACGTGTGTTTCTGTAGGCACTGTGTTCAATCAGCCATTTAAGATCCTCTCTTTCTTCCCTTTCTGCAGAGGCTCCAGTTGAAACCAAGGTGATTCAGCTGCAGGGCTTCAGAAAGGGAAAGGGCTGCCTTGGGAGGGGAGGAGGGCTAGGGACAGTGACCCAGGCTGGCAATGCTCTGGGTGCCAGCTGCTGTGAGATGAGGCAGTGGCTCCAGAGTAGGAGGAGGTAATGCCTAGAGGAGCTTTTAGTCCGTGTTACTACATGCTTCTACCTTGACAAAGTAATGAGTAGTGAAAACTGCAATATTAGCACTGTGTCACCCCATACTATTTCCATGCTGTGGTGGGGAGATTTCTTCTTCCAGCTGGTCTGTCCACTGTGCAGGCAAACAGTATGCATGTATGATGCAATATCCAGTACAGCCCTTCCTGCATCTGCTTCCATTCATCTGAAACTCTTGCCGAGACACTGTGCAATCAAAAGAATATGTCCATACAGCTGCAAACAGATGTGAACATATGGTGTTTGTGCTTTGATTTCCGCGGCTGCAGTGCAGATCCAAAACAGATGCAGGGTCAGCACAATTAATGTGGCTTCTTAATTATGCCTAGCCTTAGCTGCACCCAAAGGCAAATTAGACTGGGGTTCTGCTGTGTGCTAAGTGTCCAGTTTGAAAGTGATTTATAAATAGTCAGACTGGATGCAGACAGAGCAAGCTAACACCTATGTGTTAAATGCCACTAATTCCACTACCCCTAAGTAGCCTTTTAATTAGGTTTTGTTGGCTATGCATTAGCCTAAGTCGAAGTATTCTCTTGGATTTATGTTAGTAATTTTAGTATCAAAAACCTCTAACTGTTCTCTGTTTCAGATCTTTTCCTTTTATGTATCACATTCTGAGGGATTAGAGCCTTAAAAAGAGGCGGTTTTGCACATCAGAAAAACCCTTTACCTGAAGCTCAGGATCTCAAAGAAAAAAGGCTTGACTGTATATAAAATCTTTTTAGAAACCTGAAGTTGGTAACAGGGATAAATGTGCTAATGACTGTTCCTGTATGAGTCTCTTGTTTGTTTCTTTCAGCCCAGCAGTTATCAATGATCATGTAATCCCTGTTTGTTTGCCAAAAGAAAATGCTGTGTTAGGAGGAAGAGAGGAGTGTTATGTGACGGGCTGGGGGGATACAAAAGGTGAGGCAGTGTTAACACATCCAAAAGCTCTTTGGAGATCTTTTTGTGCCAAAAACACCCCACATAAGCTTGCATGCATACCTATTTTGTCAAAATTCATCAGGTACTGCTATTCTTTCCACTGTCTCCCTCCGATTTAGATTCTCCTAAATCACTTAGAGCCATGTAAAGTGAAACCCCCTAAACCAATACTAAAAGAGGAGAATCAGACCTAAGTTGCTGCTAACTCATCTCTCAGTCTACTCTGCTTTTCCTCAAAGTGCTTTTGGGGCTTTTACACAGTCAGAAGGAAAGTTTTTCTAGATTTAGGCTATTTCTTAATCACATGAAGGTGAGTTTGCTCATTCTCTTCAATGATTTTTTCTCCTAACCAGCCTGGTTCAGAAGATCTTACAGAAATATAACTCTCATTATCAAAACCTCCCACCCTGTCTTGGTTGAGAAGGACATTGGTACCTTCTCTGCCTCCTTGCTTCTGCCCATTATGCCATTTTCAACTGCTTATTTCCTACCTCCTTTCTTCCACAGAGAAGAAAACTCAGATACAGAGAAATAAAATGGCTTGGGAATGACTCCCACAAGTATCAGTGGTTAGTGGATCCATATGGATGTACATGGGAGGAAGAAGGTCAATCAGTGCAGCGTCGATTTTGATGAGTGGTAGAGGGTGATAAGTACCATGACACTGATAATGCTTACTGATTTTGGTGTGTTGTGGTTTAACCCCAATTGGCAACTAAGCGCCACACAGCCGCTCGCTCACCCTCCCCCTGCCCGAGTGGGATGGGGGAGAGAAGCAAAAAAAACCCCTAAAACCCATGGGATGAGATAAAGGCAATTTAATGGGATAGTAGAGAAAGAGAAAATAATAATAATAGTAATCATAAAAGAATATACAAAACAAGTGATGCACAATGCAGTTGCTCCCCTGCTGCTGACCGATGCCCAGCCCGGCCCCGAGCAGCGATCGCTGCCCCCTGGCCCACTCCCCCCCGTTTCTATACTGAGCGTGACGCCATATGGTATGGAATAGCCCTGTGGCCAGGTTGGGTCAGCTGTCCTGGCTGTGCCCCCTCCCAGTTTCTTGTGCCCCTGGGAGACCATGGGAAGTCCTTGACTGAAAAGTCCTTGACTGGTGTGAACACTACTGAGCAACAACTAAAACATCAGCGTGTTATCAGCATTGTTCTCATACTAAGCCCAAAACACAGCACTATAGCAGCTACTAGGGAGAAAATGAACTCGGAATTAAGCGGAAACCAGGACAGGTGTCACGTCGTATTATGCATGTATAGTGCATAAACACTCTGTTTATTTTAGTGCTTATCTATACCTCAAAGTTTGTTTTGTGAAGATGTTCTTTTGCCTTTGTCATTTATTGTGTTTTGGTTTTATTTTTATTTGCAAAGGAACCGGTGGTGATGGCTACTTAAAGGAAACTGGTTTCCCTGTAATCGAGAACAAAATATGTAACCGCCCTGAATTCTTGAATGGTCGAGTCAAAAAACATGAGCTCTGTGCTGGGAATATTCATGGTGGCACAGATAGCTGCCAGGTAAGAACTCTGTGAGCATCAGAGTTAGTTGTGAGCACATTCAAATCAAATAGTGCTTTGCTTCCTGGGCTTTAGAGGCTCAGAACTAGCCTTGGGATGCTGCCACACCACATGGCATACAAGCTGAAAAATGCACATGGACTTTGTCTTCCCTTGTTCCCTTGTCTGCTGCTAGGAAGTGGGGCAGGTAATTTTTCAGATAAGCCTGAACTACAAAGCACATGGTAATACACGGCTGCTCGAGCCAGGTGTATGTGTATGGAAACCAGCTTAGAATGACTAATGGTCTGATTTTTTTTTTCCTCAGCCCACTTGCTCACCTCAGCTAGACTAGCTCCAATGTCCAAGCTAGCTCAGTTAAAAACCTGAGACATTCTCAGTTAGCAGTCAAGGAACAATGCAGTGGAGTCTGCTGTGCAGGCATACCAAGGGAACTACTGATTTCCAAGTGTCAGTGCCAGTGCCAGTGCCTGTGAAAATCACACTGGGTGAGGCAAAATGCATGCTGGACTTCCCTTTTACTGAAAAGGAATAATATGGTTGGCAATAGCTCATCTCAGAAGTGTGGTATGAAGGCTTTTCTCCAGAAATCTAGGTTTTGAAATTGAGTTCTTCAGTTTCTTTAAATACATGAAAGGGCTCAGGAAAGCTTAGCATACTGAATCAAGATGGAAACTTTCCTCTCTGAAAAGCTAGAGATGACTCTATAAAGAAGCATGAAAACTGCAGACCGCCTGCCCCAGCTGGCAGGTCAATGCCATTGCCAACAGAGCACAGACACCCTACGCACAAGCACTGTGATGGGCAAGCAGGCCGTTGAGGGGTGTGCACTCATGTCTTAAGACACATGGCTTGAATGCATGCATTCACTTGGTCTTCGATTATCTAGTAAGAACAGGAAGCTGTAAAGACCTCAGAGAAGAGACTGAGGGAGAAGCGCAGTTTAAGTTTCTGAGGGCAATCAGATTCCTTCTCACCAAATCCCCTTACTTCAAAAACAAATGTAATAAAAATGGGAAGAGATGACTTTACAACAGTGTGCACAATGTCCATAGAGAACTCTTTTCTGGCTAGAGTTCCAGTTTTCTTATAACTTGAGTGCTTGTCACACACGAGAGGAACTTCTGTTTCTGTGTCTCCTTTGAGAAGGCCACTCTTGCACATGGGGCTGTCCATGAAGGAATCATCCTGTTCTTTCTCTGTTTAGGGGGACAGTGGAGGACCTTTAGTCTGTCTGGACCAAGACAGATTTGTCCAACACGGAGTCACCTCTTGGGGTCTTGGCTGTGCCCAACCCATGAAACCTGGTGTTTACGTTCGAGTTTCCAATTATATTCCTTGGATTAAGAGTATAATGGAAAACAACTGATCCTGGGTATGGACTGCCCTCTCCTGGAAAGCAGTATGCAAGTTAGAAATACAAGATTCCAAGTGCAATATTAAGGCTACAATCATTCATAAGAAAGTAAAATAAATATAATAATCTATTTTTAATTGCTGCAAATTAACAGTTATTGCCAAGAAACCCAACTGACAGTGTGTTGCCCTCCTTCTATATGTTCTAAGGTTTGCTATGTTTGACAATAGACTTACCCATCTCTGAAATATGTGTCAAAAATCCCAACCTCAAATGTAACCAGACATCTGCATTTCAATCTTATATTAGTCTCTACAATGTGTTTTTCTTCTAAGGCTGACTTTCCCAAGAAGCTGTGCTTCCAGCAAATGAAGAAAGGAGAATACTTCTCATTTTCTATGAGTTGTCTGACCCTTTACCAATTTAATGATACAAACCAAAGAAGAATCTCACTGTATATGCCTTATGTATATGTGAAGTTTTATTAGAAATGTCTGATAGCATTAAATATATGGGTTGAAAAAAAAGAAGCAAACACATTTGGTTTGTATTTTCATATTTTTTTATTGACATGGAAACTGTGTGTCAGCAAAAGTACAAATATTGCATCAGAGATATAAAACAGTGAATAAAAAACAGCCTCATCCTAAAGTTAGTCCATAGTGAAGACAGAGAAATAACTGTCAATTACTACAGCAAGTAATGACAATGTGTTTAATGTAAAATTTTGTTGTCCCTAATACCCATCCTGTTTCATCATATAACTTTATCTCACTATATAACCATAACATGTACATTTTTCTTCTCTAACGGAAAATTATGTACACATGCCTGTGGTTATAGGAAGTGAAAGCTTAGACCTTCAGAGACGCTTTCCAGGGAAAGCTTGGCTTACACTTGCCACAGTGAAGCACTTGCTAACTATGAACCCCTGTTCTCATCCCACACCCCTTGCATATGAGCCAGGGAGCATCATCTCTTCCTGCATCCCCAGGGAGTGCTGAGTGTACCCCAAGTAACACAGCCGCTTGCTGGGCTGGGATGTGTCTTGCCCACTTTCTGCAGTGCAGAGGTCTACTCCCAGGCATGCCAAGCTGCGTGTCATCGTAGCTAGTATGGGGCTATGTTTTGGATTTGTGCTGAAAACAGTGTCGATAACACAGGGATGTTTTTGTTATTGCTGAGCCGTGCTTACACAGAGTCAGGGCCTTTTCTGCTTCTCACCCCACCAGCGAGTAGGCTGGGGTGCACAAGAAGTTGGGAGGGGACACAGCCAGGACAGCTGACCCCAACTGACCAAAGGGATATTCCACACCATATGACATCATGCTCAGTGTATAAAGCTGTGGGAAGAAGAAGGAGGGAGGGGGACATTTGGAGTGATGGCATTTGTCTTGCCAAGAAACCGTTATGTGTGGTGGAGCCCTGCTTTCCTGGACATGGCTGAACACCTGCCTGCAAGAATTCTTCATTTTGCTTTGCTTGCATGCGTAGCTTCTGCTTTCCCTCTTAAACTGTCTTTATCTCAAGCCATGAGTTTTCTCACTTTTACTCTTCTGATTTTCTCTCCCAGCCCACTGGGGGAGAATAAGCAAGCGGTGTTTAGCTGCCAGCTGGCGCTAAACCATAACAGCTATAGAGGGAGATAAGATCTATAAAACAGAGTTAAGTGGCAGGGTGATTTTTGCAGCTTCTATACCTGGAGTCTAATTGTGGAAGAAGCAATGATCTCAGGGCATTGCCTTCTGGAGCAGGTACAGCTTTGATAAAGCATTCTCCACCCACCTCTCTGGTCGGGGGGGATTCACCTGGGCACAAATACCCTTCTGCATCTTTTCTGTATATATTCATCTGGATCATTAAGTCAGCCAAGAAATACACACAGTACTTCCTTGAGAACAGAAATTCTGTGTTGCAGCTTGGTCTTTGATTTGTAAAGCTCTTCAGATGTGAACTCTTGCAGGCGTGGATAATACCTAGCTTGTAGGCAGACAAACCCACTCATGCTGTCCTTGCAAAACCCACCAGGAATGCCTGGACATGCCTGAGCAGCTACAGAAGTCCCACCTCATAACCTCTTGAAGTGTGTAAATCATGATCTTTTCCTTCTGCAAAAGTGTCAATGGCAACAAAAATTGCCATTTATCACTAACCACTTGCACAGGCTAGATGAAGTAACAAGGCAAACTTGGTGGCAGCAGCACATCTGGACCAAATAGCACATTCACTTGTTTGTTGGTCTGGGAATCTATTTTCAGGCAGGAAGAACACAGCTTCTGGGTTTCTGAGGTCATGTTGAGCATGTGTCTTTGTTGGTGGTAAGGTGATCCTTTGTCTGCTATGCACATCACATCTGTCACTGAGCCTCTGAAGTATAACACAGTATAACACCAGGACAACTAATGCTGGCAGTGTTTGCCCCTCCTGAAGAGGTGCCTCTCACTTGAGGTGGGTCATGACAGTCTTTTTAGTGTCAACTCATGCAGTTTAGGAGAACACTGTTTTTCCACCTGAGAGTTTGTAGGACTTTCCTGTAAGGCTCAATGTATTGAGTGGTTTGAGGCACATATGATTTTTATAATAGCTCTTTTTAAACAAGCAGCCTGTCCAGTGGTTTGCACAACCCCCGCTGGTTTCCCCTGCGGTCCTTCCTCGCTGAAGTTCTCCCTCTGCTTGCACCACCTCCTCTGGCCTCTCTCACTCACAACAGTGTAACCCCACTGTCACCAAACTACTGGTCATACAACAGGTTCTACCCACTTCACAAACTTCATGAGGCAACCTAAAGTCTCACAGAGATAGGAGGATTTCCATCTTAAAAAATCTCCCTGTTAGGGGTACGAGTTAGCACAGGAGCCACCACCAAACACAAAATCTACCTGAAGTTGTTAAATACTATCGTGTTAGAAGTCAGAACACGTACACAAGCTTTTTCCTGCTGCCCTTTATAAATGAATGTTTAGAAAATAAATACATCCAAACTCCTGACACTGCTGCTGGCCATTTTACGTACTGAAATACTTCACTTATATTCTCTTCTGAGCGACATACGGTGCTAGGCAAAACAAAGAACAGTCTGAAAGGCCAGAAACAAATCTTTGTGTCTCTCACTTCTCAACACATTTTAATTGTCCACAGACAGCAACAGCTGGCAAATAATATTGACGTTTCTTTGGCAAGCTCTAGCTTTAAACAATCTCCACAGTCCTTGGGTTGCTGTACTGTTTAAGAAACCAATTAAAAAATAAAATTCACAAAGAAGAAACTTTAAAAGGAAGAGGGAGGTCCAGCTCATACAGCATCACATCTGATTGCTTCACCCTTGCTCTCTGAGGGCCATGCCTGCGGTGCAGGCTGGCCAGGTGCGAGGAAGGCAGGGTTGAGTTCTGCAGCTGGGCACCTGCGCTGAGACATGGCACCCAGCCACTGCAAGCCCACAGCTTCCACTTCAGGGCTGGTGTCTGCCAGCCAGCCCCAAGGAGTTTACAGCTATCTGCAGAAGACTGCATTGGTGTAGGAAGAGTTTGCTCCCTGCAACAGTAGCTCCAGTTTTGGGTTGTCTTCTAGATATCACCAATTAGCCAGGTATATTACGAGATGCCCATTTACTTTCATGTCTTTCAATTGCTACTGACTTCTCCTAAGCATCCCACTGACCTTTAACTAAGCCTCAGAGGAAGTTAGAAACAGCCTTGAAAGACAGCCCTTTATTGCTAACTGCTCAAAGTATGAAAACATTAGACCAAGATTACTAGTAAAGGTTCTATTTTCCTCCAGCAGGGTTGATGGTAAGGGCAGTTTCTGGGAAAAGGCAGGGAGAGTCAGGAACTGTTGAAATGCACAGTATACTCCTCACCATAGGAAGTCCAGCTGTGCAGGCACCTGCCTATGTGTGCTTTTAAGATGATTAGACTAGAGCAGTAGTGATTCAGCTGCGCTGTCATGTCATACCACTCATTTGTGGTATGAACCTTCGAAACACAGTCCTATATTTGCTTATGCCAAATATGGTATTCTCTGAGCTTATAAGGCCCTTTACAAGAGCTCAGTGGCTTCATTTTTCTTGCTTAATTCTCTGTTGGTAACAGGATACTTTTTGAACACCACTTCTTCTTAAGTCCTTCACTATAAGGAGCGTATTGCTTGCCTGTCAGTGGCCAAGACCCAATACTTGATGAAGGTCATACAACTGAAAGGGAAGGAAGGCTGTCCCTGCTTCCACAGATTCAAACACTTCTGATACAGGTCACTTTGAAACAACCATGACCAGTTAATACTTCCTTCCATAACCAAACCTCTTGCCTCATCCCTGGTCATCTTCCCAAGGCAGCTTAAAATCCCTGTCAACCACCCAAGTAACTTATTCCCAAGGCAGAAAGATGACAAATAATAATGGACAGAAGACAGAAATTCCAGGTCATCTTGGCAGTGGTCAGGGTGAGGCAATTTGGTTTGTAGGGATGGGCAGAAAGCATGTTTTAGAAAGAAAAAAATCAGCACGCTCTTAAAAGAGAGGGTTGGAAAATTATCCAACAGGGGAGAGCAGGCAGAAGCCATATTGGAGATATGGGGGTCCCTAGCCAGGGGACAGGACAATGGGGTGGCACATGAACCCCACCTGGGTCTGGGGGGAGGCACTGATAGGCAGCAGGACAATCTGACCTGCAGAGCTAATGCCCTGTGTAGGATGTGACACCTACATAAAGTCCTGGGAAGGAGAGGAGGAGGTCTGCTGCCACATTTCAGAAAGCCCTTGAACAGGGAAGGAAGCAAAGCTTTTGTGGCAGAGGCTCACTGGGGGAGAGGATCAGACCAAGGTGAGGGTATCCAGATGCACACTTGATTCCCATCCCTCCCAACCAGAGAAAGGGTCACCCTGATAAGCACTCTCCTTCCTGAGCCACCTGATCTCCTATTTGTCCAGATTCTCCAGGGGCAAAGGAGAACAGGTTGAAGTACTCATCCTCTCCTCCTCAAAGTCATCCAAACCTTAAACAAGCAGTACCGTTTCAAACCCTCCCCAACCAAAAGTATATGCTAACAATAGAAATAAACAAAAGACTCAAATATATAAAGAAATAAATAAGAGCTCACTGAGCTGGATAGTGCATCTTTTTAAAGCTGTTCTGTTCTCTACCAGGAACCACAGATTGCTCCCTTCCTGCAAACAGCATACTCAGAAAAAAAATGAATTTATTCCATATTTATAGAACAATACATTGCTTGTTTTAAATGTCCTTATGCTTAGAAGAACATGGAGTTTAATCCATACTCTGCAGCAAATTTTGAAGTGGTGGCAGGTGAAGAACAAATTCCCAGTATGAGAACACGGTTCTTTGTTCAGTGCTGTCCTTCAAAGGTCAAATATAAGAGTTGGTGTTCTCGTGTTTCGGTTTCTTGCCACATTTGCCACATTTACCACAATGACTGAAGAAACAGAAGGGGAAAGGGATGTAAGGGTGCAAGAAACAGGTAAAGATGTATTCCAAGTTGTAGTCCAAGCTGCAGTCTGAAACATTTACTTTCTGCATAGAAAATTTCCTCTTTCTTTAGTTTGTACATTGAAGCAGGCAAAAGTTGTTGATGTAGTATCCAAAGCCACTGCTTGAAACACATGCTAGCTCCTCAAGAAATTAAAACAAGGTGTAAATGTTCCCTGCACACCTGCAGTGCAGTGAAGAGTCTGCCTTGCCACATGCCAGGAGTGGGAAAGCTGTGCCTACAACTCTTCAGCTATAAATTCATCTTGTACACGACTTTTCAGTGACTTCACAAATTTTGGAAATGCTCCCATGATCAAGGGCCCTTCTTCACAAGATGCTTTGATTGAGGTAATGACTGGTTTTCTTGAGCAGAGAGTTGCAGGCTATACTTTGCAGTATATCTCTTGCACACTATTACTTTCTGCTTCTAGAGGTGCACAAGACAACTTTGTGTCTCTATAAGAAAAATACAGATTCTATCCCCATTCTTTTTTTAACAACTTGCCTTAGTAGTACTGAAAAGTTCACATTTCTATTGAGGAAAATAACACCTGCTCATAACATCAACCTGACTAGGGAATTTACTTTGACACTTGGAAAACATCAATAATTTATGACAGCTGATAAGGTTGGAGGAGAACACCCTCAAGAAACCTCACCTAAGTAAAAGTAAGAAAATACGTGTCATACCTTGAAAGCTGCTCCACATCCTCCACTGTCTCTGGTAAGGAGATTCCCTTTGTCTCTGGTAAAAGCAACACTAGGAGGCCACAGACAACTGCGAGAATACCTACAATAGACATTGAAAAAATACAAAAGCAGTAAGAAAATTGTTACTTTTCTTATCTTCAGAGTCTATCCACTGAGGAAAATTTATTCAGATTAAGGTTCAAGTGAGATTTTTGAAGTGCAACAGCTATTTCTCGTTACCCTACTCTTATCAAACACCTTTATGCTACATTAATTTAACCTATTACAAAAAAACTTGAGGGCTACAGGTTCACTTGCAGCCTGCATTGCCCCAAAAGGGAGATCTTAGAAGTCAAAAACCTGAGATAAGTGCACATGGGAAAGTGCATACAAACCACACTGGAACCAGGATGGTATTTTTCACATAAGACAAATCTGCCTTTGTTCTAGGGGGTCTATCACGTATATGCATTTGTGTTTCTTGTTCCTGAAATACTCTCTTCATGTGTCCATGGCCAAAGTAGATTAAATGATTCAGAATAAAAATTCATCCTTGGGAAAAAGCATTCAAATACAGAGCCAGTCTCAAATAGTTCGTCAGGAATGGTTATTTTGGAATAATTTCCTGCATAGATATAATTTAAATCATGTAATAAGTCAAAAATAAAAGGGCTGGAGCAAAAAGTAAAATGTTCCCTAACTGTTGCACAGTCCTCTGTGAACCTCTCTGATTTTGTAGCTGTTTATTCAAGATGGAGGGAATTCATATGTCCTTCAGCAGCAGCAGCAGAATTTCAGAATTAGATAATATGAACATCATACTTCTGCATATGTCTATTCTTGGAATAATGGTAATCTTTAAAAATGTCTTTTGTCTTTCCATTTTGTTTTCAGCTAAAGTTGTCGTTAGCACGAATTTCCCTTCTTATTCAATCCTATCCCTTTTGTTTTTTTCCCAGTCACGTGTATCTCCTGGAAGACTGATTTAGCCACAGACTCCCATTTCCATGTTGGAAATAACTAATTTTTTTTTTTTTGCCCCCCACAAAATTACTCTGCAGGGGTCATTTTTTCAAAAATGCAACTGAGGAAAAGAGTTTGCCAGGAATACAAATTTATGGTCAATACAACATCCATAGTCATAACTGTATATACCAAAAAACCCCAAACCAAGTATTTTTTAAAAGACATTAACCTCTACTCTTGGGAGACTAAGTTTACTTCTCTGCAATTGCAGAACTCAGCTGTAAGGTTTCTCAGTCTTAAAGCACCTCACATAGTTTCTTTTATGTTTTTTCAGCCAAGTTACCCAAGCAGGTCCACGCTCTTCCATAGTGTGCTGTAAAATCACCCACATTTCACCCATTTCCCCTTCAGCCTCTTGCTCTAGGCATGAACGTTGAGAGGAACTGGTCTGAGGAGGAGATGAGGCCACACACTACACTTTTTCCCCCAAAGAAAAGCTCTGTTAGGAGGAGGATATTTAAACCAAAAATACATTTAAAATCAAATCTTACTGAAAATAATTAGAGGTAGCTCCAACCAAATGGCTGCTAATCGGAAAAGCAGGAATGGTGCTATGACCCCACCTAGGTCACACAAACTCGAGCACAGGGAAACACCAAAGTTTCTGCAAAAGAAAAAGAGTGCTAGATATTTGAGAGATGCTAC
Organism: Scopus umbretta; assembly: GCA_013400535.1. Taxonomy (NCBI): domain Eukaryota; kingdom Metazoa; phylum Chordata; class Aves; order Pelecaniformes; family Scopidae; genus Scopus; species Scopus umbretta. The sequence goes on from VZTL01010368.1 coordinate 19,284, forward strand.
CAAACAGATGAACCAGCAGTTTAAGAAGCAGAATGTACACTTAGCTCCAAAATTATCTCATCAGTATATGCCATCCACATTGAGCAGTGGCTATTCAGTTAGGAAATTCTGGAGGAAACCATGTCTTACTAAACAGCAGTGAAATAGGGAACTGGTAAAAGCAGGGGGAAAAGTTGAAAGATTCCTGGGAGCTTTCAACGTACCTCAGTGTTGTAGGGTACAATTCAGTGTTCACAAGATAGACGATTTCAAACGCCATTGTGATGCACAGTCTTCCCAGTGTGGCGACTGTTGTTTTGAGCCATGGGATATCTGTTCATTCAAAAAGAAACCCAGATGAAATGTGCTTTCCTGCACCAGCAGAGCATTTCTGAGAGCCTCAGGCCCTGCCAGCAGAAGCTATACTACAGAAACATTGGATCAGTGCAAATCAGACTGAAAGACCACTGCTGTAGATATCAATCTATACTGACATTTATTGCTTTCTAGCATCATGCAAGACTGTTTTGGAGAATCAGAATCACTTCCAGTTGATTGAGTAAAGATGATGGTGAGGCATAACAGCATGGATGGGAAAATGAATGTTATAAGCTTCCATGACTATGTCCGAATTGCACTCTGGAAAGGAACATTTATTTATATAGGGATGTCATGCTGTAAGAAACACCATTGAGTCACCTCCCAAAGCCCTCTGACCACAAAGAAGCTACCTCTAAAGGTGCATAGAATCATAGAATCATTTAGGTTGGAAAAGACCTTTAAGATCATCAAGTCCCACAGGAAACCTAACGCTGCCAAGTCTGCCACTAAACCATGTCCCTAAGTGCCACATCTACATGTTTTTTAAATACCTCCAGGGATTCTACAGTAAAATAATTCTTCTAGAGCAGGCCAACTACACTTCGTGATTTGTCTAGCCATTGCTTATTAGAGGCACTCCTTATAATGCTATTCCTGGTCTTCCTCCCCTTCCCTTCCCTGTTGCTTGCCTTTGTATCTGGCATGACAGGCTCAGGGGCCTTACAGTGCCCTGGTGGCTCTGCCCAGCTCTCCCAGCTCCACTCAACCCCTGATGCCAAGCCACTGCCCTGTATACATCAGCGGGAAGCACTCATATATCAGCAGGGGGGTGCAATGGACACATCTGCGCTGCAGGGCAGAGCCATCCCGTCTTGCTGTGTGTAACCCCTCAGCAGTCTGACTGCCCACTCTGGAGAGCTGGTGGCCTCTGGAGGAACATCACAAGGAATGCAATAAGCACTTCTGCAATGGTCTTGGGAGAGGACAGTCGCCTGTATAGTCTAACCATGACTGGGCAGACAGGGAGGCGGGTGAAACAACAAGCCTGAACTTTCCAGGAAGGGGAGCTCTGCCACTGGAGAGGGCTCTGGCAGTGATTGTGTTTTCTCAAAACTTCAATAGGAACAATAATAAAACATTTCAGTTTGCTCTGAACCAAAAAATTAGATGCTTAGGGTTATTTCCCTTCCAAAACAACCAAACAAACACCCATAAAATTTCATCCCACATTGTGAGACATTGCCTTTGCCCTGAAAAGTTCTGTTTTCAAACACTTGTAAGAAAAGCAAAGGCTGGAAAGAACAAAACAAATCCACATTCTCTTCCTGGTACCCCTTCAGTCTATCAGACCCCTGAGGTGAGGGTGACGTCCATGTGCCTCCTCCCTCTGCCAGGGGACTTGAACTGTACGAGCACCCCAGCATGATGGAGCTCACACAAGCTGCTGCTGCAGCTTTTCCTATCTGTATAAACAGGCCTTTCTTGAAAGCATAACTTGGACCCCAGCTGTCTCATCTGTGAGTATCTAGTCCCCAGGCTGTCCTTTCCTCACCTGGGCAAGGTCCACTCAGCACTTCACTACTGAGAGCAGGATGATGGCAGCATCCTGCTGGCCCCAGGCCACCGCCTTCTCCCCTCACTCAAGCCATACCAGCCACACACAATGCTCCTGCTTTAACCCCAGATCTGCTGGACTGTGCTCAGCATATGGCGTGGCCCAAAATGTATGAAGGTGCTAGAAGCAGATGTCCTGCAGGAATAATTCCCCAGTGCCGCTCTTTGTTTCCTCCTCCTGCAACAGCCCTAGCTCCAGGTGATCAACAGTCCCCAGTCCCTGCTGTCCCAGTGGCCCTTTGTACTTTTTTAACAGGTGGAGAACGATGCTGGCAAAGTCAGCAGATGGCGTGGTGTTACCAGTCCCTTTGTGCCTGACCTGCCATGCCCTGTGTTGGGGAAGCTGCAACTGGAGCATAGGGCAGCCAGCATTTGCTCAACATGTGGCAGCTCTTCTGAGAGGCACATGGCAGTGGGGGCCTGGGGAAAATCCGCCAGGAGAGCAGATTTAGTCCTTACAGGCTTCAGTGCTCAAACTGATGAATGCAAACAAACAATAATAACGTGACATCTCGGGGGCATGGTCAGACAGCCACCAGTGCCGGCACAAGGAACAGACCATTGATCTTCCCTCTCTGTTTCCCTCTCCCGTCATTTCTGCTTCTATTAAAACAGTGGAGCTCCTCAAGCATATGGTATTCATTTGAAGTACTTTTGGAGGAATCCCTTTAAAGGGAGCTTAACTGAGATGGAGGTGAACCAACATACCCGTTTAAAGGATTTCATTTTGCACTCACCACAAACCTGCCTGTTGTCATGCGCACATCACACTCTTGAAGTACATTCTCATTACTCTTCTCTAGGAAAACAATTGCCCTGTGATATAACTTTGGGAACTAAAACCTCTAAAGCTGACCGGGACTGTCCCTTTGACAGGAACATCGCTGGGGAGGAATAAGCCTCTCTAATGTCCGTTCAGCTGCTGGTCCCCAGCTATGGTAAGGCAAAGCATGCTGACATGGCAACATTCACTTCAGAGCACCTCCAAATGCTTCCTCAGGGATAAAAAAAAATACACAGGAGGGAAAACAATTTAAAGAAAAGATAGGGGTACTGGTAAGCCTGTATGCAGTAACAGACCTTTGAGTTGTCCTTGAAACCAGGTAAGAATGACTTAATCAAAAGCCATACCCTTCCTCCAATTCCTTAACGTTGTCCAAACCCCTGGGAGGGTGAAAGCAGGGCAACAATCTCCATGTTGTCCGTCACAGCCTCTACATCGTGTTGTGGTTTGCATCATTTTATTTGCAAATGAGAAGATCACCAAGCTGCCTCAGCTAAATCACTGATTTCTTACATGATTAAGTGTCTTCCAAGTCAGGGAATGTATTTTCCCTTTATGTTTGTACACTCTTCCCTTGCGTTTGCCTTCAAAAACAGTACAGGGCCTTTATACACATTGTTCCTAAGACTAGACCGAGCTGTTGTTCACCACCCATCAAAGATACGACCATTACATGTTACAGAGCAATCTATAAGCAAATAAAGTATGTTGTTCCATGACTGCAGTGCTGTTTGCATCACCAGACTCTTTTTACTTATGTCTACAGTTTTCTGTGGCCTGCTGCCCTTGTTTAAGAGGTATCAGAGAGAAGTAATTGACCTAAAGAGCCTGACTTTGGGAAGGGAATTACCTGCTGGCAAGAAGGCAGTAATCAGGCATGCAATTCCTGCCACAATGTTGCTTATTCCAAAGGGAAGGCGCCGGCCAATGCGATCAATTGTCACTAAAATTAGGATAGCGGCAGGCAGCTCCACAGCTCCTGAGATGAAGAACTCTAGGTAGAGGTTTCCTCCAACAATTCCTAGGCGCATGACAAGCCCTTGGTACGTCAGGGCACTTGTGAACCTAAACAGCAAAAGGGAAAAAAGTTGAGAGGCAAACAAATTACTACAGGCAGCTGGAAAGACCCTAAAAGTCACAAGGGAATTTTCCTCCCAAACCCCGCAACCTGGTAACAAGCTGGACTGACGTAGGCACTCACCAGGCATACATCAAGATGAGCGTGTTCCTCCTCATCCCAGGAGTCCTCACCAGGTCGAGAAAGGAGGAGTTGCTGACCTCCTCATTGCCAATAGTGATCTGAGGACAAAAGTAAGCAGCAGAGTCAGCTGTCAGGGGTCAGGAAGGCGCTGGGGCAGAGTTTCTGTGTAAACACGGTGCTCAGCAATATTCCAGCCCAGCGAGCAAAGGTGCTGATGAGCCAGCTTGCTGCTTTTAGCACTCCAGAGCAGTATGCAGATATGGGAAATAGCTTATAACTGGAAATGGCTGTGGGCATTCCTTAACGATGATGGTGCAAAAATTAGAAAAAAAAAATCCCCAGTATTGATTTGAGAGTGGAAAAATTATTTCCTCATTGTAAACTGGGAGAGGCTGACCTGGAATTTCTTGGAAGGCATTAAGCGGTCATTATAACGTCAGAGTCACTGGGAGCAGAGCTGCCTTCTGCCAGAGGTGACAGAGAGGAGGAGACCATGGCAGGAAGGGCAAACAAATGAGCTGCTGGAAGCAGGGAGGGAGGGGGTAAGCAGCAAGCAATGGGCTTGGGAACATCACTGGTGGCACGGCTGGGCAGAGGAGGGAGAGAAAAAGCAGATCTGTGAAGATGCTTGAGTTCTACAAAACATTCAGCTGGTGTAATTCAGAGGGTCTTAAAATACACAAGCACTGTGATGAACATGGCTTTTACTCTGGAAGAAAATAATCCTGCAAAGTATGAATTACTGATCATCATACTGCCTACAAAATATAGTAAATCTTCCTCCAATACAGCTTCCTCCAATACAGTCACAATGAGGCACTCAATTAAATCATTAGTTGGAAGGTTTAACAATAACAGAAAAGGGCAGGATTTCGCACAGCCTGTGCTTACACGTTGGAGTTCACTGTCATAGGATATTGTGGAGCCTGAATATTAGCAGGACCAAAAAGGGATTAGGCACATTGATGGAGGCTGTTTTTAACTGTGGCCAGCAGTTTTTAACCATGGTGTCCAAGCCAGGTGGCAGTCCTTTTGTTTGTGTGTTCATTTGGCAGGTAAGGAAGACGAGGAAGAGAAGGGAGAGGTGGTTTTAGGAAGGGACAAACCATGAGACCACCCAAGAACTGGCAGCCACAGCTGGGATTGCCATCAGCTCTCAAAGCAGCTGTGGGAAACACAGGGTTAAACCTGCTGCACCCTTTTTAGGAGGATTTCAGGCAGCCTGGCTGCTTTGAATCTTAGCTATTGCCCCTCTCCTGAGAGGAGGCCTAAGAGAGCAAAGAAAGGAGTAAACCCCTCTATGACTGCAGCACCCGCTGCCCACGCAGGCACAGGAGCCCAAGGAAACATCCTGGTTGGCGGGGAGACGTGGGTGAAGGGATGGAGAAGCATGTGGGAACATGCAGATCCATGATCAGAACATGGGTCACCCAAAGGCATTGCCCGAGGGTCTCGTCAGCTCAGCTGGGGCTATGCCCAAAGCTTTTGCCCTGTATTTGTTTTTCATATTGTAAAGTAACACAGATGTTTTTCAGTGGGATTTGGCTGGATGTATTTATGCATGACTTTTTCATAACTGAGTGACACAAAACTTCATAAGTGGACAGAGAAACCTCATATTTGTTTGACCTTCCTTTCTACTCCCTCTTACTTTTCTTCTGTAACCATAACTAGAAGTTTCTTTAAAAATGCTGCCACTTCTGCTGCATGCCAGAGTCATTTGTGGGTCAGGTGGAGGTTGCTGGGTTTCTGCACTGCTCTTGGACTCTCTCATATTATGGTTATAAAGCTGCCATGACTTAGTTTATAAGAGCAGGCTGCCAGCCATCAGTTGTGACTTTGTGCAAATATGGGTTTAGTTTTCCAAAGGACTAAAGATAAATTCAGCATGGCTGCTACGATATATTTTTATGCTTTAATAAAGTCATAATAACCCCAAACATGACTGAGCATTTCCTTTATGGAAATCACTGCGGAAAGTCAACCCTTTGTGAAGAAAAAAATCCTCTTTTTGTTCTTTGAAGTCAAGGAAAGCTTTGCTATTCACATCACTGCAGTCAGGAATTCAATGGCAGGGCCCATGTTTCCAAAGATACACTATCTGAATACTCTGGAGGAAGTTTTACAACCAACTTCCCTGGCATTTTTATGTCCCAAATTACATATCAGTTTTTCTGCAATAATTTCTAAAGATTCCTCATTGCACAGACATATAGTTCTGCACATGCTTAATTCTGCATAAGACAGTGCATCCGTGTATGTCTATAATATACATGTCTGTTAGTTAATATATAATAGAAATACATATGTCTAGATATGTCTATATTGTAGAAATATATACACACACACACATATATATATAAAGGGAGAGGGTTTTTTTATACACAGGGTTTTTTGATACACGACTCTCTCAAGAAGCGGCTCTTATTTAGCTGGTTGCAGTCCATTCTGCTTTTGGACAGAGACCAAGAATAAAAAAAAAAAAAATTAGCTTGAAAAAAAAATTCTAGGATAATTATAAGCAACTGGAAAGAAAGAGTTTATAATTTACAATTATTTTAATGAGTCCTGGATGGAGTGAACTATACCAGTGTCATAACTCACAGAGCAAAAGAAGCAGATGTTTATCTGTTTTCATACAAAGGTCATCTGTGGTTTCTGCATGCCAATACAAATGCAAGGCTGCTACATCCAGAGCCATGTAAGGGACTTGGCCAATGAAATTGTTACAGATGTATTGGAAAGTCTTAGCCAAAATGCATTGATGGATAATGCCTCTCTCTTCTCCCTGTCTCTCCACACCTGCACCACTCTGCCTGAAATTCTGGAGTTGCTACATGAAAGCAAATTCTGACGTCAGTTAATGTGAGAAATACACTTGATCTGTGACTAATGCACTTCCTGGAGATGCTCTCTCTCCTCTGGGCACAGCACCAAGGATGACAGACATTGTATATTAAAAAGGTCCCAGGAACAGATCCAGCACAAATCTGGATGTGTGGAGGTTAACTTGCTGCAGCTGTGCGTGGTTAGGTCATGAGCAGGGACACTTAAGAAAAAAATTTAATAAAACTTAAAACAAAAAGCAGGAAAGGCACATTTCCATTCTGGTATGACATGTTGAAAATGCTGATGTTTAGAGAGGGGAAGCAAGTGTAGGAACACAGGGCTGAACATGGAGCCAGCTGAATGTGAGCCAGCANTGAGCTGCAGCAGCACAACCTTCCTGCTACATGTCTCAGGCCACACTTGGCACTGGGCAATGTTGACCAGGATGGGAGAATCTCACTGGTGTATATGCCCCAGCCAAGAATAATAAATGGATTTACCCTTTTCTCTCTGCTTAGTCAGTCTTTTCCATTTGTTTCTCTCCCACCAGTTTCAGTCTGCAGTCCTCCAGATGTGTAAGATGCTACTCCAACATGACTAGCAAAGCTCATTCTGTGTTGTGGGACAGCTGAGGGCGATTTCCTGACCTTCGCTGGTATCACAGAGATGTCTTGGCTTCCTTTGGAAAAATGTTTCACTAATTGCTGGCCTAGCTTGTTATTGCTCATCAAAACTCCTGTCATGTTGCTTCACTAATGTACAACAGTCTTATGCAGTATATCCCGTTTCTTGGCCAAGGAAGTTGTATATAACTTTTTCCCCTACAAACCTCCCTCCCCATCATTGACCTTTGTGGCTTCCCTGAGCAACTAACATTCATAGAAACACCATTATAGCAATGTTATAGTACTTGAACAAGTTGTTTATGAAAAAAGCAGCTGGCTGTGGAAATGTGTGTTTCAGCATACTCATCTCTGCTGATAGGTCTAGTTTTGTCTTTACAAAATCATTAGTCCAGAGTCATATAGTCTACCAGGCATAGTATAGATTAGGGCCTAGCTTCTCTGTGGAACCCATTATGTGAACTTTACCTTGCCAGAACTGTCATTAATATATACTTAATGAAGTGGAAAGATAATGGAATATTGGTATAAATCAATTATACTTCTGTTGCCACATACCACATGCCACATACACCTGTGTGCACTTCATGCAAATGCTATATTCATAGCAGGAATTATACTGAATAAGCGGGGCTGCTTAGGCTGGCTGGCTGGTTTATGAAGTCTGTTTCTCACCAGGTAAATAAAATTCTACAGATCTGGGAACAGCTATCTGGTCTTTCAGAAGAGTGCCGATAATTACTGCTTGGGTTTCATCCAGAATTATACTCTAGGATTTTGGTGAAGCAACCCCACTTTTTTGGATAAACTGAGCTAAATTCTCAGGTTCTCCCTTGCTTAAGAAGAGCAATGAGAAAGACCTAGGTAAGACACCAAGCTGTGGGAACCCAGGTTGCCAACTACCTGTTAGAAAGCACACACGTCATGATGTCCCTTCCTGACAGGATGGGACACAACAGTGCCCTCCAAACACTGCCATCCCAAAGTCTTTGCCTTTAGTCTCAGTGAAAATTTAGTTGTCACACGTGATAATTTTGTATATGTATAAAAATGAATGTAGCTGCATATGCATGTATGTAGGCATAAAGGATACTACTGTGTACTGTTGGATGGACATTTTATGTAGGTCATTTATTTTCAGTAAGAAAATCACAATTTCTTTCTGAAATACTTGTATTTAGTATGCTAGCTCTGGGCTGCTGTGTGCTAACAATTTGCAGGTATTTTCCTCAGTTCAAATAATGATTCCTAACATTACTATAGCTAGCATTTAGGCTCCATACCTGGTTTGTTACAGAACAGGAACCTTGTCCACATCTGTTGTCGTGACTGAATCATAAGGCCAATGCCACAGTAAACATGATTGGAGAGCCAGGCAATGCTACCCAGCACAGAACAAGGCAAATGCTGCAATGACACGACAGTGTCATTTGAAATGCATCAGTCCTTTCAGTTCCATCAAGACCACTTGTCAAAGGATTGTAATTCTAACGTATATTGTCCTATTTTGTAAATAGTGATCTCAGACAGTGCTTCCCTTATTTTGAATTTTGGAGCATATTTTCACCCTTTTGGGAAGGAAGCAAATTTATACTTAAATTCCAATTTTCTACATCATTTTCTCTTTGAGTTGTAACAGAAGTTCTAGCTAAGGAGCCAGGGAAATGGCTTCTGCTGTCTCCACTCACTCTGACAGCTGAAATGGTAGCTGCTGTGAAATATCATTGGTCCTCAGGCTACTTTCTGATATTTCCCACAAGTCTTTAAAGTAGGAGTGTTGCAAATGAAAGACCTGATTCATTAAGTTGCAGACTTCTATTTTCAGCCCATGTCTTTCCAGCCACTTCATTTTTACCCTCTTGCAACTAACAAAGTAGGTATGGGACTGACAATCTTGTTCTAGTATGACACTTCCAAGAGTGTTGCCCATCACATAAAGAGAATGCATTTTAACATAACTGAACCTTCAAAAGATTAAGAAAGTTTAAAAAAAGCCCTCTAGCTCAAACAGATGACAGTACCTCTGAGTAATGTGGTGAAAGATATTTCCCATTGTGTTTTGCAATGTTGTGCATGATTTTTAATGCCTTCTCTCCCTTTTTGCGTGTCAGGAGCCAACGTGGAGATTCAGGAACCACCCTGTAAGAACACAAATAGGGTGTTTGCCCTTTAATGTCATAAGTAAACCAAAGTTCTTTGCCTCTTGCCTGTGTTAATATACCACACACTGATTTTTCAGTCTTTAGGACGTAGAAATTCTTTTGTGGACTTCTTTTCCAGTCAGTCTCCTGTAAAATACCTGATCCTTATGGGCAAGAAAGAAGAAAATAGACTATATCAATACTCTGCAAAGCTGAAAAATAAGAAATCTAACTATTGGATTTGCACAATGGATGTCAAAAGTATAATAACCAACAAGTAAACAAGGTGCCTGTAGAACAGCAAGGAACAATGGAAGTCTACACTAAATACATGTAGTACCAAGCACAGGCAGACCAGGAAACTTCTAGCTACACACACACTCTCAAATGTGTACATATTTTATAAACTGAACAAGCAGTACTACTGATTGGTGTTTCAGTTTCTGCTAGCCTAGGGTTAAGATGATTCACAATTTAAAAGTTCTTAACAGGCCATGTTAAAGGAAACACTGTGCAGGAAGAGGATATGTGGATTAGTTTCTCTGGATCCAGCACACAGGATGGCTGTACAGTTGGGCACTGGGACCACTGTTCACCACAGCATAGCGCTCTGCTTTCTCATCAGCTGTACTGCCCAACTCATGAGTCCTGTAGGGCAAGTTCAGGCTTGAACTGAGTATATAATTAGAGGTAAAGGTGGGATCACATGGCCTATGGGAAAAGCAGACTTTGATCAAGTTAACCAGATAAACAGCCAGCCCCTGGCTAAGCAGGAGCAGAGCAGAGTTCTGTGATGGGTCAGCTGTGGCTGACAAGAGAGGAAAACCCTGGGCAGAAAAAGGAAAGTAATGTAGGTCTGTGATTTACTAAAAAGAATTAAAAACTCCAAAATCAACAATATGCATATATCTTCTTCCTAACCTAAAACATCTTGCACACAGGAGACTTGGGACCGTAGCAGGGATCTCAATGTGGTTGAACAGCAATAGCAATAACGACAAAAGCAATGACTGCAACATTACCAGTAGTAGAGCAGGAAGAGGAAGTTGGGCAGTGAAATGGCTAGCTGGATCCCCTGCCAGGTGGGAACCAAGTATGCAATTCCAGGGAGAATCATAACTCCCAGAGTGAAGAACATCTGAATCACAATCCCAATAATCCGCTGGTCAGAACCAACGATCTCTGTCACTGAACAGAGAGAAAGCCAAAATAAACAACACAGAAACAAACCTAACTCAAAAGAAAAACATTAGTGGTGGAACATAAGGAAGGATAGTACTGTATCAGGTCACAAGTCTGTCTAGCCCAGCATCTTGCTTTCAGCAGCACAAGCATGTCACCAAGGCTGTCCCAAGGCAAGCACGGGTGACACCTCCTCATCAATTCATGCACCATTCTTCAGCTAGAGGGTTTTCTGACTGTGTGTTTACTAATGAATTAAATAGGACCAGAACAGGGGTTTGAGATTGCACCATGATCATGTTTAGTGGTAAATTGTTAGCACTCTTTCTGGCACAGTTTTGGCCCATGCCCCAGACTAGAGGATCCTTCAGGCAGGGGTTGCTCCCACCAGGTAATATGGACAGGGCATTTGTGGGGAAGACAGTTTAGCCATACTACCATGCTGGCTGCTCTGAGGACTAAGTTATGGTGTGGTCCAAAGCTTGTTTTGTTTATTAGAACAAACATAGCCTTTGTTGTTGTTGGGTTTTTTTTAATCCTTGGGTGGATTTTTTATTCTGTGAATGCGTCTAATCACTTCTGATACCTATGTAAGCCCATATTTCAGGCCATGAGATCCATAGCTGAGAAAAGCAATGCATGAAAAAGTGTCTCTTGTTTGTTTCAAAACTGTCACCACTACCTAGCCTTCAGAGTAAAAGCAGAGGGTTTTACCTTGGTTTATAATACACAGAAAATGCTTTTTAAAAATTTTACTGAAGAAGATACAATTTTACAAGTAACGGTAATTCATTTCAGCTGGCAATGCAGGGAGATATGACATCATTACTATCTTTATTAACTGTTCATCACATCTGCATGGCTCAGGGGCAACTCTATTGCCTAAAGGTAGCTGCTCAGCACTGGCCCAGGAAGAGCTGGGTTGTATGTAAAAGCAAAGTGAGGTTCTTGGGGCAGTCTGTTGTGATTCTGAAGCCCAGATCAGTAGTTTGGGAGATGTATTAATGGCAACCATCCTTCCAGTGATCTGTATATGCCTTTTAAGAGACGTTAGGTTGCTAAATACTCTAGGTGATCCCAGGACATAAGAGTAGGTCCCTGAAGGGATTTAAATGGAATTACACTCGCCAAGAATTAAGCACCTTCCTTAGAGCTGCAGTAATACACTGTGCTTCAGGATGCTGTATCTCTGAACCTTTCCCTAAAGTCAGGCAGTCTGCTCTGAGCACTGCAAAATGTTCCTTTCTGTTAAAACTTGGCCATTTTAAGGAAACCACGAGTCTGTCATAAAACATTTTGCTGCTTAGAGCACTTCCCAAAGTTTTAGGATAAAGTCTCAGTTTAAAATTAGGTCATGTGTTTGGAAGTGAAGGGAAAAGCAGCTTCTGGCCCTTTCATTGGATCTTGGACCTGAGCTGCTCAGCAGTGTAACTGCCCAGAAAACTTCAGTGCTTCTGGGCTTTACTTAGATGCTGAGAGGGCTAGACAGGGAGTTGGAAGAAGCATGTTTGCACCTATCATCACGGTGTTCCCAGGTCTCACTGTAATTATTTACATCTGGCTGCAATTCTGCTCTCACTCATATGAATTACCCCAGGAATTTAAAAAAAAAAAAGTCACAGATCTCAGAGACTACAGTGATGTTACAAATTTTTGCACTATATAGTGATGTTATCACTGTGTTTTGGATTATCACAGTAGATTACTGAATGGCTGATTTTCTTTTTAAGTAAATCTGGTGTCTCATCTCTAATAGGATGCCTTCCTTAATGCCATGTTATTTCATGCTCTAGAGAGGAGTTTCTTTTTCTGAACATGGCAGTCATTCAAGATGCCACAACAATACCCTTTTCTCATTAAAAATAAGCTTGCTATGTGAGGACCTTCATTGCTGGGCCATGACTATAACCTATTAAAAAGTCTGGATCTCTGCTGTTTTCGTGCTATTTATAAAAAAGCTTCCCTTTCTTTTCCCTTTTCAGAAAATCATAATCCTAACATGGACCCTGGTGTCCAGCCTGGCACTAAGCAAAGCCTCCCAGCTAAAGAAAGAAGAACAGCCCTCCAAGTGTCTGCTCTCCCAGTGAGGAAAAGCAGTTAACTCCTCTGAGCATCTGTGGAAGATGTTCACACTCTGCCAAAATTTAACCATGTCCCTGTTTGTGTATCCTGTTTGATTTGGGGCTTACTCTGCAGTTTTTGATCATCTTGGTGATCTTCTATATAAAAAGAAAACCTATAATTTATGCATATTCTACTCCTCCATCTCTCATTTATTTATGTTAATCCCTCCCCATTGGAGTCCATAGATTAGATAGCCATAAAAGTCCTCAGATAACATCAACAGAAAGTTTTGCATTGCTGCTGAATTGCCTATGGCCAGCTGCATATGGGCATATTCATATACCACAGTGATGATTACAAAAGGAGAGTCTGGACAGTTCTGAAGGACACATCACTCTTTTAGTCTGCCCTAGTACATTACTTCTTCTTTGCTCTTCTCTGTGGGATCCTATGAGGCCGGGCATATCAGTACTGAGTAACAGAAAGAACTTGCCCTTGCTGCCATTCTCAGAGGCCACCTCTGTACCAGCAAATTAGCAGATGCTGCCAGGTAAGGAAACGCTAGACAGTTTAGCTGCTAGAAGGATCTCCAGCATAGACTGGACACAGGCCAATGGCTTTTTCTACAAAAATCCAGTTCAGGCATGAACCTAGACTACAATTTGCATGCAGCCACCTTACCTTGGAGGACAAATGCATTAACTAGGATGGACTTGGTTTATTCATTGTCTGCTGACCCCAGGGCCAGTTCTTTGCTCTCAGGAAAAATCATTATCAGGAGCTGATGTAGCTGGACTCCTTGTCCTCCAAAAATCCCTCACTTTTCCTAAGCAGAAAAGAAAGAAGATAACAGCTCTCACCGATCACGTAGCATGTCATCCAGGTTCCCTTGGCAAAAACACCTTGGAGAAAACGGAAGATCAAAAACACAGTGAAGTTTGGTGCAAATGCCACTATGATACCACATATCCCAGCCCCAAGACAGGAGAGCAAGTAGATGAGGATTCTGCCATATCTGTTGAAAAAGGAAAAGAAAGTGAAAAGCATGAAAAGCCACAAAGACTTTTTTTTCCTGGCATCTCATTTTAATGCTAGATCTGAAAGTACCTTTTTGAGACCGGCCTTCTTCCAAAGGGAGGCTGCCTGAAACCTTGTAGTGTTGGCCCGTGGGATATAGGACTCTTTTCATTGCAGTAGTTATCACCTTCTTTATGTCACTAATTTTAAAACTGGTGATATCCTCACCAGTCCCCCTTTTATTTTAGAAAACAGTTTATCTTTTTGTAGCTAAACTATGTCCCATATATTACAGTTCATATTTTTGATCCAGTTGAAATAAGGGCAACTTTTGTTGGGGATTTCTGTTTTCACAAATTAGTCTCCTAATAGTAATTACAGCCAGCTATGTGAACCTAAGTAATTTCTTCTTTAATTACTTTGTGTGATTTTCCAGTGTTTTGTTTAGGTTTAAGACCACTCCTTTTCAAAGGCTGCCTAATGTATTAATGAATCTCATTTTCCAGCAAAAAACATCATTATTAACAGGTGTGCCCAAGGGAAGCCATGATTTTTTTTTTAAAAAAAAACAACCTCCCTGTAGTTTTATGGCAACTGTGTCCTTGGAACACAACTAGAATTTCTATTTTGATGTCTTCTGCATTGTTATTATTGCTGTTTTAAGAAGAAACTGTGAAAACTGATTTAGCTGTTTACCTTAAGAACTTTATCAAAAAGTATTTGTGAGAATATTTGTTTGTTCATTTTGTTCAAAACATTTCATGAGAAGGTTTTATACAGGACAAAAATCAGGGTATTTTCAATCAGGTCCATTCTTCTGAGTACTGTCAACTAGTCTGGCTGCAGCACATTCCCCAGTGCTATCCATGTGCATCATTCATAGTTGCACTGTAGCTACATTATGATTGATATACAAATACTCCTAGACATATTATTTTATTTTAATAACTAGCTGTAATATCTCTACTCTTACATAGTCTTAAGGTGCTATTATCATAAATACTCAGCCAGACACTGAGCAGAGATATCTTAAGTTAGCCAGTGCCATGGCATCTTCTCCACCTTTATACCTTATTACTCTATTCCTTGGAAAGATCAGGTTTTTCTTAAAAGTATTTTTGTTTGCTAGTTCAAAATTTGTTATCTGAGATGACATTCCAGATAATTCTGTAAGTATTCCTGCCTACAAAGAAACCATACATTAAGTTATTATTGCTATTATTACAGATACCAAAGAAAAATAAAGCAGGCAGAAAGAATGTATTGTGTGACCTGAAGAAATATTTCTGCCAGTGAAATCACCAGTGGTGCTTTCAGCCAACACATAGGTTGACTACCATCAGTTATCAGCACAAAGCACAAGCCAGGGTCCCTCTTTTAAGAGCAAGGAAGAGCTTATGGGAGCTCCCCACTCCAGGATAGGTCGCCTGCTCAAGCCTGAGTATCACCCACATCTTCTCCTTGGTATTCATCCAGATATAACACAATTGAGGACCAGCTGGAGGGAGCTATGACCTCGGTGGTAAGCATATGAGTCCAGCCTGTGAATGAGGAGAGTTATCATACTGAGTCCCTTCCTTCTTTCCTCAAGTAGCTGTTTTCTTCATCAATGGTGCCTATTAAACATCCTCCAGTAAACACCAGTCCAGAAAACTCCTCTGAATGCTTCCTTCTCATTTCTGTGTCCTTCTGCCCTTCCTGGGACCAGATGTGCACAGAAAACATCAGAAACAGCAAGAAAAACTCTTTTCATGACATTTTAATGTCCAAACAGGATCAGTAAGTACGACTGCGTGAAGTTTCCAGCCCAAAAGGAAACAAAGATTACATTGTCTGGGTTTTGTTAACCCAGGTTGGGGATGTTTATCCAAAGTTAATTATATTTCCAATGTGTTAACACATGCTTATTGCGGTGAGTCTACAAGTGATTTCACCTCCAAAAAAATCAAAGGACAGCAGCGCTTATACAGTACCTGTCTGCAGCGTAGCCCAGGGTGAACGCACCGGCCAGAAACCCCAGATTGAGGATAGCCTGTGAGAGATCCAGCATCCAGGCATTGCCACACACAAGGTTATACTGAGGGGACAAGAGAGAGGCATAAACACCCCAGGTGGGTCATTCATCATCCTCAGGGAAAAATGTTATAGAAACTGCACAGGGCCAGGCAGGAAGGGGAAGAGGAAGGGGAAGGGGAACAAGAGGAAAGGGAAGTTCAACTGTGCTTGTTCAACAGCAAGCAACAGTGGGCCAGGGAAGCACAACCATAGCAAGCCCTCTTCGAGCTATCATGAAGAGAGAGGGAGAGCTCCTCCTTGCCAAAAGGATGCTGTGTTTCATACATCAGTTGTCCAGATATGGAAAGCAAATTGCTCTTTTGCAAACCAAACACAACGCTGTTAAATATGTTGCCAAAGCAAAGCCACGACTTTGTTTAATGCAGAATAAGGGTGCGCAGCTATAGCCAATGAAAACATCAGCTTATAGAAATGCTTTTTTCTTTGCACTTTTTCTCAGTGCCTTCTAGGTAAAAGCAAAAACACGTGGTCTCTGAGGAAACCAAAAACAGATCTCAGATCAATTCCAGACACATTGAATATGTATTTTCTTGGTGTAGCTTTCCCAGACTTTTCTATTCCTGGTACTGCAGTAGCCATAACTCCCTAACATGATGTTAAATTGGTGCACATCTGAAGGATTCATTAACACAGATGGGATGGGGATGAGTGAGGTGAAGAGAAGAGGGAAGTGGGTAAAATGAAGGAAGACAAAGAGACTAGGAGTTAAAACTCAAATGAAAGTAAAAATAAAGTAGTTATCCAGACAGCATGTCACTGGCAATTACTTTAGAGGTTCTCTGAGAATAAATAAATACCACCTGCTGTCTGCAAACTTCTGCTGACCTTATGGAAGTCGGGAGGTTTCAGTCAATACCTGGGGTAACCTTAGGAACAACGTGGCTTCAGAAGCCAGGGAAGCCACAAACAATAGCAGCTGCCACCACTTACCCTAGAGAGACCCTTTTGCTTTCAGACATGAGCTGTAAGAAATCTTTTTGTCACTAACAGGGTGCTGGCTGCTGAAGCACACAGTGTGTGTCATGTTTATGTTCACCAGCACACATACCACAATACCAGTGCTCAAACACTGTGCTTGGATGGGGTACCCAGAGGGTGGAAAAGAGAAGACTGATAGCCTCTCCTGCCACTCACAATTCTCCAGACTCTGAAATGTAGTGCCACGAGCCCAAAGAAACCATTTCCTTTACTATTCTGAACTCCACTCAGGTGTCATTCACACTCATTTCTATGGACTATTCTTCACCTTTTAAAATTAAACTCCTCAGTTGTGGTTCCAGGTGTACTATTAGCACTGTCACTGACAGTAACTACAGCAGAATCATTGTTAGTTATAATGATTTTATTGGAATTCCAGGATTTGGGTTTGTTTGTGGCTTCTTGTTTTTCTTGAAGCCGCAGGCCTGGGAATGTTGTGACTGACAACTACAGTTTCCAGCTCTCACAACTGTGAAAAAAAAAAAAACTTGGCTAATAATCTCATATGTCCCCAACTCGACAGATATCCCACCCCCACTGACTTTAAAAAAAGTCATGGTTTTGATGTCAGCCCCGTTACTCCAGAGAGCCTGGCTGGCCACCTTTCAGCCAAGTCAGGCCATCAGCATCTGGCTTCCACTTCTGTAAATCTCGAAGAGGAGCTGCACAAACCTCAGCTTCCTCTGAGAGGAATAAAACCTGCTCTCAGCTATCATACTCAAGGGTTATTGCAATGTTTTACTAAAATAGCCTGAACATGGAGCAGCACTTTCAGACTTCAAATGCTGCTTAACCTCTTGCTTCTTGAAACTATGACAACCCTGGCAAATAGTATCAAAAAGTGCAGCTTTGGAAAGCAGATTTTTTCATGAGAATTACCGTTAAAAGAAGATTTCAGAAGGCAATGCAATTGACTGTACTGATGGCAGAGGTTGGGGCTCTCAGAGGAACATCTGCAGCTACCTATACAGGGCAATACAGCTTACCGGAGGGCTAAAAACCAGCTACAAGAAAATACCAGCTTCAAAAATGTGCTGCTAAATTGTAACAGAAAAGGAAATAATCAGCACCATCATCGGCAGTGCCAGGTGGACAGCTGTCCCCCCGGCAGAAGAGGTGCGCTTCCCGCCCTGCCATGGGATGGTGCCAGCCTGGGACCCTCAGCGCACTGCAGAGCTGCTCTCCCGGGAAGGATACCTGTCCTTTGAGGAGCAGAGGGAAAGCTACAAAGCTACAAAGGTAGCTGAGGAGCACAGCTCCCAGGGTGGCGGTGGGTGGCTGTGCAGGGCAGCGCTGGAGCCGTGCCCAAGCAAGCAGCCAGCCTGCACAGAGCTGCCAGGAGGGACCAGCCCCAGCACCTGTGGCAGGCACTGGCCTTCAGGGTTTATACTTTTGATCTTTTTTCAAAGGGTATATTTAGCTTTTAAACAACTCGATCCCTCTTTACTGTAAACAGGCAATGAATAAGCTGTCATGAAAGAGGGCAGGAGAATGAACGCATGCCAGAAAGAGAGAGGGAAAAATATCTCTACTGGAGAGGAGTCTTTCATCTGAACAGCAGTTTCGGATGATTTAGGCAGCAGCTGAAACTAGCTCTTGGCTAACAATATAATCAAGTATTTTAAATATTCTGGGAAACAGGTAAATGCAGAAAAGTTCTGAGAACCTATGAGCTCTTTCTGAAGAGATTAGTGACAATACGCTAACTGTAGTCTCCTAAGTTAGTCCTGTGCTTTGTTATTTTCTGAGTATTTAAATAACTCCTAGTACAGATAAGCATTCTCAGACCTCTTCTGTTTGCTTGACATAGCACCTAGCATTTAAGCCATCACCCTGCTCATGTCTTGCTTTTTGTTCGCAAACATAAACTTTAGAGGGAAATGTAACCTTTAAAAGATAATTGCACGTGCTGCAGAGAACTTTTTTTGATCCAAGCCACCTGTCAGGCCCACATGACCACTTCAGCTGTGACCTGGTTTCATTGTGCCTGATAGTTATCTCCATCTGCATCACTTGGAGGAAAAACATCTGCATCTGTTTACCCAGGAATTCAGCCTGTCTCCAGTTAGCCAGTAGTTCTCCTATATAACACTCTCCCAAAACTTCTCTCATGTCCCTTGCTAGCAGCCTCCACAAAAGGGAGTGGAGTGGTGTTTTCTCTCTGTTTCTGAATGGTCATATGCCTGTCCATGTGTGGGGCTGACGTTTACACTCCTATCACACAGGCTGCTCCTATGCCCAGGAAGATGCAGTCCATGTTGTGAGGAGCTCACTGACCAGGAGCACTTCCATGCAAATATCTGGTGGCATCAAGGAACAGAAGAGCTATCCTTGTCAGTAACCATCTCCCACTGTGAGTAATAGGAGATCCCATTCCCTGAAAGTACATGTTCTTCTCATAACATACCAAAAAAATCCCAGCATATGGTCTTTAAATGTCAGAGACTGCCCTCTCAAGATCCCACTTGGTTTCCAAAGTTGGTAATTGAGAATCAGAAACTTTAGGGCTCTGTATCTGTCTAGACCACAGCTGTCTGACTTTGGTTTTCTTTGGTTTATTCCTGAATGTTCCAGTTTGGCACGTCCAGGCAAGAAGACCTATAGCTCACCCCAACTGAAAATAAGCTGCAGAAGAGATGAGACCAGTGGCTTATTGCTGAGCATCACACAACCCTCAGCAAGCTGGGACCCAGCTGAGGTTTCTCTTCAGAAGTGTCACCTCTATGGCTGCAACAGCACACCCCTGCTGCTGCAAAATTTGGGACATATTCTGGAGAAACATTTGGGAGGTGTTGCAGTGAGAAGAGCTTACCGTCCTGTCCTCCCTGTGCATTTGTACGTGTCTCTGTCCACAAACAGTGTCTTGACAGTGCATGTCTATGCCGTGAAGTAAACCTTTCTGCTTTCACTTGAATAAGCTCACTCAGGACAACGCAGCAGAAAGGGAATGTCACCACAACCTGTGTTTGGTCCCCTTTCCTCCATAGACTTGAAATTTAATTGCTAAAACATTTACTGCAGTGTGGAGGGAAGGATATGGAAAAAGAAAGGAAAGCCTTAGGGTTTTTGCCTCTGATCTTAAGCCTATTTGTTGACCTATACAGTGCTGGCTACACCTAGACCCTGTTAAAACCTAGCCAGCTACCTCCTCATTGCAATCATCAAGCAGGTGAACTAGCTCAGCTGGCCAACTCCAGCTAAGGGCACGTCCTCTTCCTCAGCCCTGCTAAGCCTCTCACTCACTACACAAGTGCTTGCACCCAGTACAACCCTGCAACTTGTCTCTGCATTCAGTGCTGCGCTCGCCTGTACAATTTCCATCCGCTGTATGACAAAAAGCATTGTGTGCCTGAACACAGTCTCCTTCCATTTAGGGAGTCAGCTAAAAAAGGTTGCACTGCTCAAATTGATAAACAATCCACATCTGCACTCCCTTCCTCTTAGCCATGGCAATGAACTGCCATCCTGAGCAGAAGTGAGGTGCTGCCGACAGAGACAGGCAGTGTGAACCAGCTCCTTGAGGATATCCCTGTCTCTAGGGTCCTTAACAGAGTGGGGGAAATCAGTCCCATCCACCCTGACAGCCTTGCAATATAGGCAACCATACGCTCCTGCTTGGAAATGCATCCCTGTGATGAATGTTTTCGCACCCACTAGAGGCTTGAACATCGACATGAAATCCCAGTGCAGACCTACAATAGCAGTGGTGTGGCTGGAAGGAACTACACTGGTGTACTTTGCTGATCTCTCAAGCAGCAGCAAAACACCTGAACAAGATCTCCCTGGGAGGAGGACGAGATTTTGCACTGGGCCCTTGTAGTTTGTTAGTGGAGTAATCTCTATAGAAAGGAGTGGGAACTGGCTGAAATTGGAACAGAAGAAATGCTCGTACATGACTAATGACCAGGAAACACAGGGGCTGTGGCAACTTGTCATTTCTTCATAACTTTGGCAGAAGGTAGACATTTTCCATTTTAGTTTGACATACAGACTAACCACAGACTTGTAATTCCTGGTGCTTGGGAGGCCTTTATGGACTGAGCAGGTCTCAAAACACGTCAGCACACCTACCCCTGTAGAAATGTATTGCTTTAAATGACTTCGACTAGGAGTTTGGAAGCACTTTACTGCCTGTTACCATTAAATTTCAAAATGATGGATGAAACTTTTTGATTAATAAAGAGTGATTCCTCAGCCCAATTATGACAGCATATTGAGAGTCCTCACACATGTTTTAAGTGGCATTCATAAAAATGGCCAAAGAGAGGCTGGTTTACTCTTCCACTCCCAGTGACAAAAGGTTTAGGGCAATATTCATCGTTTAAGGAAACCTGAGGAGATGCAGACTGTTGCTGCACATTCCTTATTTGCTGCTGGGCAGCTCTTCTCCATCTCTCTTGTCCTCTGGGCTGTCAAACTGCTATCTTTCACACATCCTTACTGCAAAGAACACCCTGCAAGCACATGTAGTGGAAAGGGAGAAATTACCTTTTATTTTTTCTGTCAAAGCTTTTGTCAGAGTGCTAAGGGACTAAGCAAGGACACTGTCCTTTTCCATTTCTTGTTTCAAGCTGAGCAATTAACAGGACAAATGGAGTTAGCCTTTACCCTGCTCCCAGGGCACTGTGGCTCAAGGCCTGAGGAACAGCTTAGCTTTGAAAGTTTTGGAGGTTTCTCTCCTGCACATGGCCCAAGGCTCAGCTTCTACCTTCGCATCCCTGCCACTCAGATCACCTGGATACATTGAGCCTCCTAGGACAGAAGACCTGTTCTGCCCTTCTTTTTTCTCACCATTGCCAAAGCAAGAGGGACGCAGAGAAATTTACCATCTCCTAAGGGGGGGGGGGACGGGGGACGGGACAGCAGCTGTCCTAAAAACAGTAAGAAAAAACAAGGCCTGAACCCTCAGCCAGTACTAGCTGGCTCGATGGCAGTGACAGAAATGTAGCCCCATTGGCATAACCCGTGCAAGGGACTGCTCCAGCCCATCTCATATGGGGAAAGCTTAGTTAGAGCTTCATAAGAAATTCAGCATTTGCTGCTCCCTCTGTTCCTCTGTTTGCCTTTTCCCCCTTTCCCTCCACTGCTTAATATTAATCCCACCATGAGGGTGGAAATGAGAGAGGATAGTGTCATGCCAATGACAATAATCACACTAGATCAACACTTTGAGGGTGATTTGCATTGTTTATTGCTTTGGAGAAGGACAGCAAAAGGACCAACTGTACTTTCTCCACCCCGAGCTTGACTGTCGTTATCTCCTGCTCTGAGGGACTGTAAAAAAAATGGGAGAAACATTCTTGCTTTGCTTACAGGTTTCTCTGCAAATGCTGGCTGACTTTTATTTTCTGAGACAGCTGGCAAGCAGAGGAGTAAGATTTATTCCCAGCAGGTGCAATAGGATATGTTCAGATGATCATTTGTCTACCTCAGACCTCACACTTTGGCAATAAACTGTTGCCAGGTCTCGAAATGACATCATCTATGGCATGAAGACTTGCTGGAGACAGGGCATATTGGAATCGGTCCCTTCTGCTGAACGCCTGCCAACAAAGGCTGCTAATAAGCCTAAAATATGCCAGCTGTGCTGTAGCTGCTCATGACCATGTAGACTTTCCCCTTCCTTTCACCTACCACGGCAGGCCATTCAGCCTGCAGACTCGATTGTAATTCATGCACATGCCTCTAGGAGTCATCACTGCCAAAAATGTCTGAATAAATGGCTATCGCTTTGCAAACTATCACCAGCCGCTCTTTCACAGAGTGCCAGACTTTCTCCACTGGGATGAAAGTACAGTGCCAAAGCCCAGCAGTATTAAAGGTCAGTGACTCAGTCTTCAGCACAGTTTCCTGGGTAAATTCGGTTTATTGACCTCTGTACGTCCTGGGTACATGCATCCCTCACAAGGCTTATCTGACAGGAGACGGCAGGCAACACGCTTCCTACTTCAAGTGTTACAGAATACAGTGGGTGACCTGGGCTCCCTTCCAGACCCCTGGACCAGAGCATGAGGCTGTGGCTCTCCTGTCCACTGCAGCCCTCCAGCACCCCTGCTCTTCTGCCTGCTCCATCCACTGCGCAGAAAGAACGTCCTTTCCTACCCTCCTCCCCCTGTGAGAGGTGCTGCTGTCACCAGCTTTCCCTCCTGAGCAGTGCCAGCCACCTGCTTTGACCAGCATCATTTCAGATGGCATCAGCTGGCACAAACCAGGCATGGATTTAGCTCAATAATTACCCCCTCAGTCTCCCTCTCCAAGCAAAATCTGAGAAGGCACTGGGTTCCCGTCCTGCCGCTGACGCACGCAGCCACGTCTTCCAGTTTCACAGGGAGCTGTGCAAGATCCACTCAATTAAACGGAAGCAGGTTGCACCAGGCCAAGGTCCTCTGTGCAGATCCACCACCAGTGACACCATTGCATAAGATGGGTCGCTGCCAAGTTTTACACATAGCAGAGGACTCTGCTGATATCTTGAAACCTTTACATCATCCCAGCTCCAGCTTGCTCGACCCTAATTCAGGCACCACAGTGCTGGGCTGTGTGTGCAGCACCAGTGGACAACTCTTCCTCTGATCTGGATTGCTCTCACAGAGAAGCCTGACCTAAAGCAATGGAGCACAGAGACCCTTAGGCACATCACTGCCGAAGTAGGGACCTCCTCTCAGAGCCTGTTAAGACATCAGAAGAAGATTTTAAAAGGGAACCTTTAGCAGTGCTGTCACCTGTCACTAGACCAAGCTAACTGGCTTTGCCATGTGTTGCTCCTGTGATGATTTCTCAACAGATTTTTCCCTTCTGAAATCCTGCAGGAGGAAAGCCCTGGTACGTACTCCCAGCACCCTGCTGTACCCCAGCACTGAGACTCAGGAGTCCCGCAGTAGCAGGTGATGTAGCAGGCACCTTGGGTACAGCTTACAAAGCAGCAGATGCTTTTTATCAGTCCACATTCCCCCTTTTCCCTTCGCTTCCTTCTGCTGATGCTACTGTGGACACCTTTGCAGAAGATAGCTATCCAAGATGAGAGAGCAGTCAGCAAGCAGCATGCTCCAGTCATGCACAAATGAGAGCAAGGAGGTCAAGTACTGCAATACCACTCATTTCACAATTCCTCCTAAATCAGTTCCTCCAGCCATATGATTTAGCTTCTTTAGAGTGCTCAGAAATGATTGTAGTAGCTTGTGGTTTGGCTGCCATACCTGCTCTGTGATACATCTTTTCCCAGCAAAGGCTTTGCATGCCTGCATTTGCCCTCTGCCTCCCCTACCATGCTGCAGATCCACACCAGGTCTGCGCTTGCCATAAGCCTGGAAGAACTCCTTCAGTATCGTGACTTCTTTTTTTTTTTCTTTTTCTCTATCTCCTTGAACATATGTCCTTCAGATCGTCATGTAACTCATCCTTTTAACTCATCCTTTTAACTTTGTTTCCCTGGTACTTCCACTGTTGATTCAGCCAGAAATAAAGTGCCAGAAATCTTAAGACAGTTGAAAGAAACAGAAACATTTCTGCACACACGGACAAAATGAAGCATTTACAAGTAGACACATGAGAAAAGACAGGGAGATCTGATTAAACACAGCACAGATATGCTTAAATTGAGTCATGATTTGTTAGACCCTCAACTGGGCGAAAGGAGACTAAATTAAGTCTGGGATTTAAATGGTCTTTGCTGGATATGTAACACATTATTAGACAGCAAGCTCCTTTTAAGAGCAACTGAGCTCAGACACACATGCCACAAGCTTCCTTTTTAGATGAAGAAACGGAGCCTCATGAGGTGTGATTTATCCAGCAAATGTTGCAAAACTGGGAACAGGATGCAAATGCCACAGGTCACAGCCTAGCACCCTCCAGCCAAGGTGTCCCTGGCCAGCAAGAGTCCCCCTAGGAGCAGCAGTGTCACTGATGATGGGACCTACTGCCCTGGCACAGGGGACAGACAGTCCCAGTCTGTTGCTACATGTAGACTGTCACTCCCTGCCTTTCCCAATGTGTGCTTTTGGGAGCTCAGGTGGGAAGCATTTCCACAAGCATCCCATCATCCCTCCTCCCTCCCCTGGCCCTGGAGGGTCTCCCCAGGGGGAGAAGGTGCAGATGGACAAGGTGTTTGCCAGAGAACAACGAACCTTTCACTCCCATTTATTGCTGCAACACAAAGACTCGTTTCATTTTCTCTTATCTGTACCCGGTGGCTCAGTACTGCTGGAAAATCACAGTGGCTTTACTAGATACACAAACTGCTGCCATAAACGGACTCAGAGCACAATCTTATGGACACAACTTACATGCTTTGACCTACAGCAAGGCTGAAGGGAAAAAAAGAAGGAACAACAAAAGAAAAGGATTCTCTATATTTTTTATTTGTAAGCTCTAAGCGGAATGGCTACCATAGACTGCCCAGGTAAAAGACACTATAACCTAACCCTCACAGTCCCCCAGCAGAGGTACCTCGCAGGGAGCAGCATAACCTTCCCACCACGGCTGCCTCCTGTGATTCACTCTGGAGTCAGGTTGTGGCCCACGGGCAGCATTCATCCTCCTGCCCACCCATCCCTGGCTGCCACTGCCAACACAGGCAGAGATACGTCATTCCCAAGGACCAAAGTTTGCCACCAGCTCCCCGCATGTCACTTGCAGCCCTCTGAGAAGCCTTCATTTCAGTGATTGCACACAAAAGCCAGTTCTGAAGCTTTGCTCTAGGACCAGACAGGTTCTCTGATTTTTCTCCTCCTAAGCATAGATCCTGGCTAAAGCTGCTCAGATCAGATGCAGAGCCCAGAGCACAAAGCTCCTGCTCTGAAGAGCCTGAAGCCTGTGAGTAGATCCAGCGGTCTGCTGGGGGAAGGATGGTGAATGGAAAGTTTGGGATAGGCACCGCTTTTCAGTTCAGTGTTTGCTCAGGGCTTTGCCTGCTGTGCCCTGTGTTTTGGAGGGCACAGCTCCAGTGCAAGCACCCAGTTAAAAACCACAGTGAGAGGCTCGTGAGACAGGCAGGAGCCAGAGCCCACAGCTATGTTGACACATTTTGCGGTGCACCTGGGTGATTTCCTAGTCAGCCCCTCTAAGCACACTTCATATTTTTCATCACCATATTGGTGACCGTTACTGTCAGGATGACCTTAAAATACACACTCCTAGTGTGCAGCCTGTGTGCTGGAGCCAGACCACAGCATGCCCATGGTGTGATTACAGATTACACAGAGGATCTCCTAGGAAAGCATCTTAAATGGCCTTTCACAGTCTCATTAAAAAGCCACTACATTTGCCAGTGCCTACCACTACTGGTAACAGTCTGTGGTTCTCTGACATTTCAGGAAAAGCTGAATGATAGCTTTGAGCAAAAATGTGTGGGGTTTTTTTTTTTTCTTTAGTAAGCATAATCATTTCTGCTGACTCCTGCTAGATATCAGAAGGACAGTCTGCCACTAGGCTTTTTTATTACCTGCAGACATAAATGTTCAGTACTGGAAATACAGAGAACAGATAACATACAGTTATCCAGATCAGCAACTGGTATCAGTCAGCTACATTTGGGGTTTATACCACCAAAGTTGTTGGCCCAAAATTGAGCACTGGAAGCCTCAGCTGCAAGGACTTAACTCTTTAATCTGACATTCCTCTAGCAACACAGCCATCTCAGTGTGGAGTGCCTAGCTTTGGAGAGCCACCCTTCAGATCAGCACACTTTTCCCTGAAAGTCTGACGCTGACACTTGATTGTACTCACTGTCCCTATTTGATTGTGACTCAGAACAAAACAAATCTGGAAAGGAAAACCAGCCACCAAAGCAATGACCTTTGCAGCAGCCATCCCATTTTACTGCTGCAATCCCACACCGGGATGGAAGCTGCTGATTAGAGGACAGAGATTTTCCTTACCTCACTGACGATGGATGAGTGGGGCTGTTTATACACCCAGCTATCGTGGCATGCGGTGAGCGGCAAGTTGCCCGCGCTGTGATTGCCGTATTGGGCGAGCGGGTTGGCGCAGCTGACGGAGGCGTCCCACACGACGTC
Source organism: Scopus umbretta (assembly GCA_013400535.1). Lineage (NCBI taxonomy): Eukaryota > Metazoa > Chordata > Aves > Pelecaniformes > Scopidae > Scopus > Scopus umbretta. The sequence goes on from VZTL01010368.1 coordinate 46,109, forward strand.
CAGCCTCTCGCACTCTTCGCTGGAGGACCTGTTCCCCAGGTGCAGGGGCAGTACTGTGAAGTTTCGTTCCTCTTCCAGCGTCCAGCCACATTGTTCGCTTAATTCAACTGCCCCAGGGATCCTGCACCAGTAGTTGTCCGGTGCCCGCCCAAGGAAAACCACGCTGGTGAACAGGAAAGAAAAAATTATGCCCGTCTGGCAAAGGAGGAAAAAGACCCTCTTTTGAAATCTTCCAAATTCCCCAGCTTCCTTCAAAACCTCATCAAAAGATGGCATTATGCCTGGCGGTCTGTCCACTTGGGCAGTCCAAGAGATGGCAGAGTTTGCTTTCACACTTCCAACGACTGCTGGCGCTTCCTATAAATGTGACCGTCTCTCCTCCCCTCGCTCCTCTCTTCTCATGTGCACACGCACACGCACACGCGCACGCACACAAGGGTGTGCAACGCCAGTAACACGAGCGGAGCTGCAACGGGGCAAAGCTGCAGGCAGGCATGCAAGTGCACACCCAAGCACGCACACGGAGACTCAGGGCATGTCAAGCCGCGTGGGGCTTACACACAGCCAGGAAGGAGTGCAATTTAAAGCGCGCAAACATGTTGTAGAAGAGGAGGGGCGTGCATTTCCTATTCATCCTGAATGTTAAACACATTATGCAATAAACGCAGTTAACTCCTTCGGGGCAGGTGAGCCACAAATGGCAGCTCCCGCCACGGCCACAATAAATTAATAGGTGCAAGGATAAAGCAGAGGGTTAAATGGGAAAGAGCACAGAAGCTGTTGCAAAAAGCAGCAGTGAGTGATGCAGCCTCTCTGTGGGATGTCAGGAGCAGAAAGAAAGCTGTTTCAAAGAGAGCTATAAACTCTTCCCTTCAGCAAATAGAAATGAGTACTGCAGCAAAGTTTAATTACTTCTCCAAAGCACTGCTTTGCCATCTGTACAGATTTAATTTGCAAGAGTCTTTCCTTTTTGTGTCTAAAGCGAGGCTCACAAACTGCGCCAGTCCAAAATCCAGGATTTTTTTTTAAAGTTGGATCTACCTGTTCAAGAAGCTTTTCTATGACCTTGTTAATTTTAATTTCCAAAGGCTTCCAAATATTTAAAAGAGAAATGACAAATTTTTCTTCCTCAAAAATTAATGGAAAACAAGTTATTTCACTTTTCTGTTCAGCTGTTTGAGTGGGGCGCGAAGGGAAGGGGGAGCCAGGACTGGGGTTCATTTTGTGTGTACATGAGCACATCTTGTGCAGAACTCCCTGAATGAAACCAGACATGCAATGGCAAGTGTTTTGCACTTTGTTCAGGATCATGAGGCCCATTGCCACTCTCTTCTCTTGCGAGAAGGAGCACCTGTCAAAGATGTCTCCTGCCATCCTTTGTCTCTGGTTACCTACAGCTTTGACCATGGCTGTCTATGATACTTTGAAGCAAAGTATCATTTCTAAAACAGTTAGATCCAGACCAAGGAAGGCTTTGATTACTATACAGACTATCTGACATGGACTTTGTAACGGACATGAAGACTGGCGCTGTGGTGTTAACTTAGCATAGATGCATGTTGCTAAGTAGATGCACCACTCTCTTTGCATCAGAAGATGTTTTTGAAGGAATTTTGTTTGACTCCTGGTAACGCTGTTTTGCAGCAAGCAAGCGTAGAGGCCATGAACACATCACCTTTGGATCCAGGTCTGTGTCTGAGGGGATGGGGCACTGTCTGATAGCTGCTTTCAAACAAGAGAAGCTCTTTTATCCCAACAGGACTAACTGGGGGGGTCAGTCATGCTGAGATGTCAAAGGTGAGATGGTTTATCCTGACAGTTTCCAGTAACTGGGGAGGAGATTGTCTCTGTAGAGACCACCACAAAGACAAACAAATGGGGACAGAGTCTGATACTCAGCCTGTGTGTTGCTCTCGCAGCTCTGCTCAAGGGTGTATTAAACCTCCGCTGCTCCTCAAGCCTTAACCCAATTAAAAATGTTGCTGTTATCCCTCTTGGGTATTAGCTTGATTCTGAATCATAAGGGTTAGTCCCCTGTAGGCCATGTACCAGTGTAGCTGTGCTCAGCGCATTTTACCTGTTTCAGAAACCTATTGGTGCAACTACCACTGCCACCTCTTAGCTAATCAGTGGAGCTAGACCAGATTTGGTTGAGTGAGACTTCAGTCCACTGTTGCAACATTGCTTCTGGAGTTACTTTCTTTCCCAAAAGAAAGCATGGTCTAGTAGCTGGTTATCAAAATTTCACACATCTCACCCATTATGCTCTTGTCATGCACAGCATGTATATTGCACTCTGTCAGACCCAAAGCCAGAAAACCTAGCAGCTGAGAGAGATCAGTGCTAATGTCATGGCAGCGGATGTCTGGGAGTCTTCCTAACATTCCCTGCAGTTACACTGCCAGTCATACACGTGAAGATTCATTCAATAAAATCAGTTCAACTGTCTGGCATCAGTGATGTCAAAGTGACCTTGGCTCCTCAGTGTTCACCCATGTTTTCATTTCTCTGTCCAAAAATGGCTTATCAGTATTTGCCACCGTATCTGTGTGCTGCAAGACTCCAGTTTGTCAAAGAAATGTAAAATATCCCAGTGACACATGCATGAGAGTGTGCATTAGTGTATTTATTCTACAGCAAGCAATTCCCAGCTTCCCTGAGGGTTTCCTAGAACTTCGGCTCCACATGCTGCAAGAGCTGAATACATCTAAGGACAGGAAGATGATGTGTTTGTATATAAAATCTGTAACTGTAACCTCTTGAAACAATGCCTTTAAATCTTTGAGGACAGATCTCAGGGTCAAACCAGCATTTTAAACATTTTATCCTATACATACAGTAAAAAATGATGCTCTTTGATACTGGGAAAGAAGCAAGGGAAGAAAGAGACAGGGAAGATGTTTATTGATGAAGAAGACAGAAGCAGTAAAAATGGATGCAGAGAACAGAACAGAAAGAAGGAGGGGGAAGAGTGGGAAGACAGCAAGCCAGGGCAAGAGCAGAGTCAGAAGTGGTGATGAAAAAGGAGCAGAGGAGAAAGACATATAGAAGTACAGCTAAATTACAATCATGAGCATCTTCGGTTGGAGCCCTGTTTAGAAGCCCACGTGCCACACTTATTTCGGAAGCAGAATGAAAACTATGTAGTCTAGAGGGGAAAGCACATATACTCCCTGTACACTCATGACAGTAGACTACCATTTATACATGTCTGGGTGACAGCATGAGATATTTGGATCAATAACTACACTGACTGAATCCTGGAAAGTTTCACTGCTTCACTGTATCACCCTGGATAACCTTTGCCAGTGCTTCAGAGAAACACTTAAAAACACTTAAAAACCGCTGAGTCTTTCCTTGGTACACTATGGGCAGTGGGGCAGTGACATCAGCCAATCTGCAGACACCTGAGGGCACCATCCTACATGACGGCACTGTTTCCTCAGCAAAGTTATGCAGAAAAGCATGACCTAGGTTTATGATTTCCTACGGACACGTGCCTCTTCCTAAATCAAAGAGGGCCTGTGAACAAGTTTGGGCAGTGATCATCCACCCTGCCTGTTATCTCACTGCTTGATGCTGCTTCATTTTGCACCAAATATTCACCCCCCAGACAAATCTGCCATAGACTAGATAGCCGTAAGCAGCAGGGGTGCAGACCCATCAGCATCACACCATCCTAGGGCCAGGAGACTGCCTACACTAGTCTTTTCTTCTGCTCTCCATGCCAGGAGAAGGGGCAGGGTTCTCCACAGCCTTGCATTTGGGGATTACCTATCTGCTAAATGGTGACCCCATGGCAGAGACTGCCACAAGAAACCCAGCAGTAGTAGCTCAAAGCTCGTTACACAGATCTTAATGGCAAAGCTTGGTTCACAGCAGAAGATGGCACAGCCCTTCATCATTCTTCACCACTCACTTGACCTTTCGTGCACCTTCCAGCTGCATTCTGCAGGTTTGGATCTCCCGTGCAAAAATCATTGCTCTTCCACGCTGCAGTGCAGAAGCTCGGCACCAGCCCCGGAAACACTGCATGTTCATAGAGCTCACATTACAACATATCTTGTTAAGAAGCCAGGCTGGAAAGTATATAGGAGCTCAGTTTTGGAGATTAAACAAATAGTGGATTGTTTGAGACCAGAGTGAGATGTTTTCATGGGGCAATTAGCGTTGTTTATGTTCCCCTCTCCCACACATGGTACAATCACATTCCAAGTCAAGACACTAAATCACATGCAGCTTTTTCTCTGACAGTTCTTGTGCTGTTTTTTGTTGCTGCTGTTGTTGTTTTTTTCCCTTCATTTTATTAATCTTGCTTCTTCCTCCCACCACCCACTTCCATCTTCTTCTTTTATCTCCCCCTTCTTTTTCTTCCAGATTTCCTCTTCTCCTTTGCAGAAGGTGGCAAGTCTTCTCAATGGAGTATGTTCTTTCCCAGGCCTCCAGATCAACTCAGCAAGCTGCAAGCTAACTTTGAGACATGGGAAAAGTCAATTGCAATCAACAGGGTTTCCACCTTTTGGCAATCCATGAAAGCAATGCACATTATACTCCCCTCCCTCACTATTTCCATGGCCTTTAAGCTATTTTTACTATCTTGGTTCCAAGAACAAATATAAATAAATGTAGTTCTAGGAACTGTAGAGTACAACAACCAGGGGGATCTGTACTCATCATTAGGAGAGCAGCTGAAACAGCAGAGGAAAATGGGGACACGGCNTCACCACTCACTTGACCTTTCGTGCACCTTCCAGCTGCATTCTGCAGGTTTGGATCTCCCGTGCAAAAATCATTGCTCTTCCACGCTGCAGTGCAGAAGCTCGGCACCAGCCCCGGAAACACTGCATGTTCATAGAGCTCACATTACAACATATCTTGTTAAGAAGCCAGGCTGGAAAGTATATAGGAGCTCAGTTTTGGAGATTAAACAAATAGTGGATTGTTTGAGACCAGAGTGAGATGTTTTCATGGGGCAATTAGCGTTGTTTATGTTCCCCTCTCCCACACATGGTACAATCACATTCCAAGTCAAGACACTAAATCACATGCAGCTTTTTCTCTGACAGTTCTTGTGCTGTTTTTTGTTGCTGCTGTTGTTGTTTTTTTCCCTTCATTTTATTAATCTTGCTTCTTCCTCCCACCACCCACTTCCATCTTCTTCTTTTATCTCCCCCTTCTTTTTCTTCCAGATTTCCTCTTCTCCTTTGCAGAAGGTGGCAAGTCTTCTCAATGGAGTATGTTCTTTCCCAGGCCTCCAGATCAACTCAGCAAGCTGCAAGCTAACTTTGAGACATGGGAAAAGTCAATTGCAATCAACAGGGTTTCCACCTTTTGGCAATCCATGAAAGCAATGCACATTATACTCCCCTCCCTCACTATTTCCATGGCCTTTAAGCTATTTTTACTATCTTGGTTCCAAGAACAAATATAAATAAATGTAGTTCTAGGAACTGTAGAGTACAACAACCAGGGGGATCTGTACTCATCATTAGGAGAGCAGCTGAAACAGCAGAGGAAAATGGGGACACGGCGGAGAAGGGAAAATCCAAACAAGGAAGAAAAAAAGCAGAGAGTGAAAGGAAAAGCAAAACAGGATCGAAGAGGCTTCTGCTTCTCTCCTCACAGGAGAGAAAATAAAACCCCAAACCAGACCAGTAGTAACCGCACCACAGCCCACATCTCTGTTGTTTTGAGCACATGCAGGTAGAAAAACTTACAGCAGAGGAAGAAGCTATCCTCCACCCGCAGCCTGTGCTCATTCTCACGCCCTTAGCTTTTCCTCCTGCTGCCCCAGTGCAGAGGGTGAGAGACACACAGGGCTTAGGTGCTCGCAGCCCCTGGGGCTCCCACAGACTCATCCCCACCACAGCCAGCAGCAAGAGCTCCCTCCCCGCTGCCCTCTTGCCCCACACCTCTCTCAGCACATGCTCTTTCTGGGGTCCAAGCATCGTCTGACACAAGGCAAATGGGATCCTGGTGGATCAGTGTTTTCTTACCCAAACCCAGTACTGTTTTGCCACCATGATGCTTGCACGCTGTTCCTCTTTGCCTCTTGGAGGAGGTCAGGTGCCACACATTTGGGTGCCCGTGAATAGCCAGATAACAGACGTTCCCCGCTGACTTTAATCCTACTTAGGGAAATGTCCTGGTTTCAGCTGGGATACAGTTAATTTTCTTCCCAGTAGCTGGCATAGTGCTGTGTTTTGGATTTAGTTTGAGAATAACATTGATAACACACTGATGTTTTAGTTGTTGCTAAGTAGTACTTACACTAGTCAAGGACTTTTTCAGCTTCCCATGCTCTGCCAGGTGCATGAGAAACTGGGAGGGGACACAGCCAGGACAGTTAACCCAAACTGACCAAAAGGATATTCCATACCATATGATGTCATGCTCAGTATATAAACTGGGAGGAGATAGCTGGGGGGCAGCGATCGCTGCTTGGGGATGGACTGGGCATCAGTCGGCGGGTGGTGAGTGGTTGCATCACTTGTTCTTTCTTTCCCCCTGGGTTTTATTCATCTTCTTGTTGTTTTCCTTTTCACTAATAATAATAATAATAATAATAATAATAATAATAATAATAATAATAATAATAATAGTTATTATTATTGTTATTAAATTATTAAACTCTTCTTATCTCAACCCACAAATTTTCTTACTTTTACCCTTCTGATTCTCTCTCCCTTCCCACCAGGGACAGGGTGGAGGATGAGCGAGCAGCTGCGTGATGCTTAGTTGCCGGCCAGGGTTAAACCATGACAGAAAAACAGCAGAAACCTGTGGCGCTCCAAGCACATCTGAGAACACCTGCTCATCAGGATTTCAGCTCAGTATGAGACATAAGGAGGAACTGAAAGGGCTCATCAGCTTCTGAAGGCTTCAAGGCGAGCTGAAGGAAGGGCAGCCAAAGGAAAAGGGGTTCCTACACACACATTTTTGTAGTCCATATGTGGCTTCCCTCATCCTTTTCCTCTTCACCCGGTCAGCAGAGAGGCTGCACTGGGCTCTGCTTTCCTGTTCAGATAATTATGCCATAATCCCACAGCACATTTGTCAGGACCCTTGCTAGTGACTGCAAATAACTGAGCATTTTGGCCATGAGATAAGACAAGCTGAGTTCACCAAAGGCTACTTTGCACAATGGAACGAACAAGGGATATTTCCAGAGATACGTGTAAAGGCCTGATAAAACAAAAACATCCCCTGTGTTATCAGACAGCTGTGAATCACAAGCTTGCTTTCTTTCTCAGTTACACCTGCCTCAAGTCCTGTCTGGAAAGACAGTGGAAATCACATCAGTTTTGTTTGTGATTTCTCATGGTTGCACATCCCTCTCCTGTGACTCAGCTGCCTTCAAGTTTGGAAGCAAACATTTCTAAATACTATGAAAAGAGCTTTGCATGAAAGTTTCCAGCCCCGTTTTCTGAGAATAAAGGTGAAACTTTTAAACCACATCAAGGATAGTATCAGTGCAATGAAGACTTCTGAGGGTGCCACTCACTAGCTCCCTGCTTCCCTAGCTGTTTCTGAAGTAGGACTTTCATTAAAAAAAGGAAAAAAAACCAATCAACCAACCAAAAAAACCCTTGCAGTGTTTGTAACATTAGTCTTGTTAATCTACTTTCATACCATTTATGTGGCCTTTCTATTGCATCATTTCTATTTCTGAGAACACTTAGGATCTTTGAAGACCACTAAGCTGGTCAGTGTAACAAAAATGCTACCATTGATACATATGAGAAGAAGGTAATAGAGCAGTTCTTCTAGACCACCACTCTCCATCTTATGGAGAGCTTTGGGTAGAAGCAGTATGACTCAGTATAGAAGACAATTCAGATTCAAAAAAGCTTATGATCCTGAATAGCTAGAAGATCAAATTCTACATGGAATAATTAATATATATCTTATATTTATGTGAAATTATTTCATTTCAGAAAATTCCTGTTTCTGGCTTTCCAAGATAACATTTTTATTTTTTTTTACTGCCACTGAAAAAGAAGAAAGATACAGCTCTGCAGAAAATAAAAAAGGCTGCAGGAGCAAGGTAAATTCCGAGCAGCAGCAGAGAACCAGTGCACTCCAAATGCACCAGCAAAAGTTTGAGCCATCCTGGAAGGATTCATGGGAACTAGTAATTCCTCAGTGCCTTTCTCTAATCTCCCTGTAGTTGTTTTTGGAAGCCCTTAGTGGTAACAGTCTATTTATAGTTGACTCTGGTTTTGTAGCTTATCTCTGCTATAACATTGTGTTCTTTGTCCTAACTGCACAATACCAACCCCAAGGAATTCTTTACAGATGTGTTCTTACCTCTTGCTTGATTAGCATGCTTTATTAATAGGAAAAGGGACCAGGCCACTTTCATCAGGCCACTTTCATCAGGCCACTTAGCTGGGCATACATGCTCACTGTTCACAATCCAGCACCTAGCACACTACTTAAAATGGGCATGTTTGGATATGTGGACCTATGACAAGGTACTTCAATTGCTCAGCACTTTCAGTTATTTTAACACTTATTTGCTCTTAAATGTCAGTATTTTTATTACACAGGACTTGTTACATTTTCCCTTCCCTAGTAAATGTTCCCAAGTGTATTTAAGAAAAAAATACAAAGCTGTAAATATCTGATGTGGACATGCAAAGCAAGAATGATTCAACAAGCATTCAAAAAACAAGGAATTGTTTACATTGGTCTGAGATCCCCAAATCCCGAGCAACTAGATGAGCTGAAACAAAGGCCAGTTCAAGCTGAGTGTTTCTGAATAGGTTGCATCGTTCGTGTCTGTTTTCCCATGAAACAACCCTGCAGTGACTGGATGGAAAGTCTAACACCTGCATCTTGGGAAGCTGGACCTGACAAAATAATACAGATGGCAGGGGGACTTCCAAGATGGTTGCTGTATTTGTAGGCTGAGCTTTCAGTCATCAGGGTCTACAGACCAAACACACACCTTAACAGAGGACCCTATATAAGGAGAGTGCAGTGATGAGGAAACTCAAACAGGTGGACCCTAGCAGTGCCACCACGATGCAAAGTATCACAGCAGGTGGAAAGCCCTGGGCACCAGGAACTGGAAGGTTCTGCATCTGCAAAAGACCATTCTTCCTACTGTGAGGTTGTTCCCCTAGGCAGCTGGTCTCAGCAGAAGGTGTGCAACCCTTGACTCAGCCCTCGTAGTCATGCATTAGCCAAGAGCTGGGACTACTGACTGATGAAGGGACATCATCAACCACAGAGAAGTGATGGGACCAAAGCTCCCCACCCAGCTCCATGCTGTCCAGCTGCAATGAAACAGGGAATTGGGGAGGTCTTGGAAAGTCTGGGGCAGTGTCATGCACTGCCATGGTGGGTGGCCTTCCCTGAGAGTTTCCTTGAGTCCTCCAGGGCAGCCAGTCTGTCCAGTCCTACCTATCTGCTCCTTCATGCTGAGATGAGATGGGGAATGGACCAGTTTTGGTGAACAAACAGTTACTGGACTAACTGCCAGCTCCTTGAAACTTAGATTTAGCAGACTAATACAAGATGAGCTTTATGAAAAGATTATTTAGAAGATTAGTTCACATGGTATTTTTAGCAAAATGATAGCTGAAGAAAACAGACTTACTTTGGGTTTGTTTAATACATGAAAACAGCAATGTTGCCATATCATTTCCATATATGCATCAGCACAGCTGCTGGCGCCATCCTGACCCCTCAAATAACTCCTCTCCTTCAGCACTGTGTACAACAACAAACCATGCCTGGGTCGGTGGAGCCAAGGAGGCATTTATGCTCCTTCACAGTGAGAAGGCACGAGCATGGAGACCTTATCTTCTTCTCATCTTCAGCAGGGCTGCAGGCCTGTTGTGGTTTAACCCAG
>VZTL01010369.1:5886-23425 GCA_013400535.1 Scopus umbretta
TTCCAAACATTATGTACTTAAAGTATACTACCAAGAAGTGATGTTCCAAGAAGAGTGGCTTGCGCAGGAGCTGGAAACAGAAAATGTTTGATGTCTGTGCTATTTTGCAGTTGAAATACAATAGAAATTTAATAGGAGTTTCATTCTGCATAGACTTTAAAATGCTCTGGAAGTAATAGACAACCTATTATTAAGAGCTGCATTTTGCTCAAGGGATTTGGGAATTCTTATCCTTCCATCCCCTGAGTACAGTGCAATTCTCACTGGAATTTAAACAAAAGGTGAAACTGTGGCTCTCGTATGTCCTGAAAATTATGATGTGTGATTCAAATAATGGCAGATATTTCTGTAGCCTTGCCACAAAGCAAGAGATGTGCATAACACACAGCAGAGAGACGCTTCAAAATGAGCAGTATGCTAGCATTCTTCTACATCATGCAAAGAAACATTAAAAAATTCTGCCTGATTTGACCAGAAATGTGGGATGTTAAGCATTTGTTTACTTTTCTCCAGTTCATTTTTGCTATCAGCTATGAGCAAATCACAACTATATGAATAAATACACAAACAAATCTCGGTCTCATTGGAAGGACATTAGGATTTAGCAAGTCGTAAGAGCTCTAGGCCAGCTCTGGCTGCCTGTAATTTATGTGTTTATGGAAAACACTGCCATTCTGTTTTCATTTTCCCATTTGGTATTCCCAAATTATACTGCACTGAAGCACTGTGTATTGTCTTGAAAGTATGAAGGCTGAATATAAATATGGCTATGCTAATCCAGAACAGATCTGTGCTTTCAAAAGTGGATGAATAATCCCTGGTGAATAATTAATTCAGGTAGGATTCTCTTCTTAATCCTTTGGGCATTACCAGTTCTCAAGAGAGGAACTTTAGTTTTGCATTTCTTGAGAGTTACACATGGGAACAGTAAAACTAAGGAGCTTGGCTCTGTTGATATTTTTCTGTGCTTGCACAAAATTCTAGTGTTTTCTCCTGGTAAAAATTTTTGTGCTTTACCTGTGATTTTTTTCCACCTAAAAAGTGAGAGAAGACTTCCAGCAAAAGTTTTTTTACCAGCCTGAATGATCTCCATATAGGCAAGTTTAATTTCATCTAATTTCCTATGGGTATAGTCATTTAAATGACTTCTAGACTTAAAGTATTCTAAAATACTCATTGAGGAAGTATGTAGTTTTGCCATAGCACTTCCCCACCTTTCAGATAGAACATTTTAGTTTTATTTTACTAGTATATGCAAGTATTTAGTCCTAGGGTTGTGTTACTGCAGCAAAGGGTGTTTGTTTTTTTTTAATTTTGGTGGGGGATACCAGCAAGAAAAAACCCGTTGGATTAAGACTGAAGTATTTTCAAAAAATATTATCAATACATTTGTTAATCACAAGTGATGGTTGTTGTCATTTCTTCTGCCGACAGCTGACTTGGAAATAGATTATTTTCCTTATTATTGGGGAGCACAGGACATAGGAGATTTAATTCCAAACAGTTCCAGTCTCTCTCTTTCCCCCTCCTCCAGTGCAATTCTGTCTCAAAACTTGCTTTCAAATGGATGCCATTCATAAAGTTTGGTATTAGGGAAAATATAGTATGCCCTGGCGCAGCATATGTATGACACTACAAAGCAATACTCTTAAGTACAATCTTCTTTGGGTAAGACATTTATGAAACTTATCAGTAAAGATTTGCTGATATCAACATCACTGCATAAGGCTTTCAGATAATTTAATTCATCTTTTGAGATTCTGCATTCAAGGTGGAGTGTTGCTGTTTAAATATATGAATGGTGTTGTGGCTTAACCCTGATTGGCAACCAAGCACCACAGAGCCGCTCACTCACCCTCCCCCTACCCCAGTGGAATGGGGAAGAGAATCAGGGGGGAAAAAAAAACCCAAACAAACCCTAAAACCCATGGGTTGAGATAAAGACAGTTTAATAGGATAGCAGAGAAAGAGAAAATAACAATAATAACAACAGAATATACAAAACAAGTGATACACAATGCAATTGCTCACCATCCAATGCCCAGCCTGCCCCCAAGCAGCAACCACTCCTTCCCCAGCCAAGTCCCCCAGTTTATATACTGAGCTTGACATCAGGTGGTATGGAATAGCCCTGATGGCTAATTGGGATCTGCTGTCCTGCCTGCATTCCCTCCCAGATTCTTGTGCACCTGGCAGAGCATGGGAAGCTGAAAAGTGTAAACAACTGAAACAAGGACAATGGTAGAACAGGAAAACTGGTGGATAATGCAGGAGATAAGGATCACAGTTTTTTGAGTAGACTGGGACTTCCTGTCGTGGTTTAACCCTAGCCAGCAATTAAGCACCACCCAGCTGCTCGCTCACTCCCCCTGCCCTGGTATTGTATCTGCTAAGAGCATACAATTCAGTTCATTGGCTATTTTCACCCAAAATCAAATTCCCTTAAGGTGCACATAGGACTTCCCCATCCCCCCATCCTTCTGCATCACCCAAGTGCATTCAGGTCCATGAGCAAAAGAAATCCCACAGACAGGTTTGCCTTTGCCTGAGGCAGGAGTAACCCAGACTGTCTTCGCCAGTGTATTTTTTATGTGCACTACAGGGACTTTATCCCCCTCTACAGTACGTAAGAGTTTTGATTGGGCACGGCCAGCTTGATTGGGAGATCCCCAAGTGTTGACTAACCAGGTGGCTTTTGCTAAATGTGTATCCCAGTGTTTGAATGCCCCACCACCNCTCTTGGGTACGTGAGCATCTATCTACATGACGTACTTTTACAACCAGGTTCTCTACCCGGGCAGCAATATCTTGCCACAACGCAGCAGCCCAGATGGGTTTGCCTCTGCGCTGCCAGTTGCTCTGCTTCCATTGCTGCAACCACCCCCACAGGGTGTCCTAGGTGCTTGCCCATACTATCCCACATACCCTACCACTCATAGCTATCCAGTCCTGGAGCAGATCTCTCGATGATATTCTTAAGTTGCTTATTAACCTTAGACAAAATCGAAACAATATTCCCAAGAAACACCAATAGATTTATCTTGACTACCCAAGGATGTACAAGGTACTCACATGTATCAGCATTATTCTCATACTAAATCCAAAATGCAGCACTGTGTCAGCTACCAGGAAGAAAATTAACTCTATTCCAGCTGAAGCCAGGATACTTGCCTAAAGCCGTAGCTCATTCGGCACTTTCTAACTTCCACAGAATGTAGGATAGGGAGCAAAATGCAGAGGGCCAGAAATGCCAGCCTGACTGCTATGAAAGGCTTTTGTAGGTGAAGTAACCCTACTGTAGCAGAAGCAATCTCGAATCTGTGTGTTTTCCTGTGCTTGACCCATTCTTCATTCTTGTTAGTGCATATTTCATGCACAGAAGGGGATGGAGTCTTAATTCTGGCTCCCTGAGGCATTTCTCTAAGACATAAGTACAAGGTTGGAACTGGACTACATTTCTAAAGCTTACATCTATAAATCTATACTGTTGAATAAAACAAATCAATGGACCTGACTGTTGGACCAAGTGGCATAGATTGTCAGTGTTCAAGCCAGACTTGGTCTAGTGACTTCTCTTGGTGATATCTAGGAGGCTCTAAGCCATAATATGTGTGTGCACATTTGTGTACTATTCTGTTCAAAGTTTCTGAAATAATGTGAAGTGGTGCAGCATAGAAAAGAATATTTTCAAGGCATGAAACTAGGGAGCTTGCAAGCTTATGGTGCTACAATCAGCTACATCAGTGCATGTAAGAGCACTTGAGTGTATGAAACCTGTTGAGGTAATGCTGGAAGCATGTAGACAGTGAGATAGGGTATAACGTCGCATAGGCTTGCCTGCACAGTCAATTGAGAATGGTTCCTGGTGCATGCTATGCCACAAAATGTGTCCGGACATTGTTTAGGTGTCTGGGGGCAGCTGTAACAAGCACAAAATGGATGAGCAGCAGTGTGTGCTCAGGAGTGATCTGTGTTTTATTTTGAAACACAGACATTGTACTCTCTGTGGAGAATAAAGCATGCTCTATCCTAAAAAGTACTGTGGTTACAGATCAGTAAACAGCCTGTGTCAAGAATAAACACCAAGAGGAAATGCTGTTCACGAGAAAACAAATTTTCTTTAGAGCAATAGATATATAGCAGTTTGGATAAATTTAGCTTGAAAATTGGAAGAAGGAACATTGAAAGAAAAATCCATCAGTTTAATGAGTTTCTCAGACATTCTACCAATAGCAGTAGGGCAAATACCCCACTATTTTTACAAAAAGAATTATGATAGTATGAATTATGCTATGATTCTGAACTATGAATAAGAACTATGACATGGACAGCCAGACTGGATTTCCTTTGCAGAGTCATATCAGTGGGTTTTGCTGACACAAGAATAGTTCACTGAAGTGGTTACAGGTACTAGTAAGAGCAGAGCAGTGCAAATCCATACATCTTGTTGAACTTGGGGTATGTTTGTTAAGAACAAGATGCATTTAAATCAATTCATTCACCTCCTCATGTCATGTATAGATTGATAAGTTAATATTAAAAGAAATACAACTGAATATATAAAAACCTTTTATTTGTGCATGAGAGCTCTGCAATACTATATTTGCAAGTGTTTTAAATGCTTTAATATGAAAAGATCAAATTGTTTTCTTTATTGCTTCAAGATAACAGAGTTAAAGCTTACACATTTCTGAGATATTAGATATGCTTTTTGCTATTTCTTAGCATCGATAAGCAAGGTTGAGGTGATATTTTAACAATCAGACAAAGTATAAGCTTAAACTGGTCCTCCTTAAATGGGTGGGAGGTATGCATATGCATATATCAACTGTATTAATTTTCCTTTGTGTATATACTTGTACATGTATTTATATATGTATCTACATGCATATATGCACAAAAAATCACCTAATAGTGTGTGTGTATTTATAGAATCATAGAATCATTAAGGTTGGAAAAGACCTCTAAGATCATCTAGTCCAACTGTCAACCCAAAACACCATGTCTACTAAACCATGTCTCGAAGTGCCACATCGACACATTTTTTGAACACCACCAGGGATGGTGCCTCCACCACCTCCCTGGGCAGCCTGTTCCAATGTTTGACCACTCTTTCAGTAAAGAAAATTTACCTAATATCCAATCTAAACCTCCCCTGATGCAACTGGAGGCCATTTCCTCATTTTGAGAAAAATTATGCATTTCTTCAAACTCAAATCAAAGTAATACTTTCTTTGCAGTTTACTTCATACTGTGTTCTTCATTGTGTTCTTCCAGTGTTAAGCTCTTTTTTCAGTAACGTTTTTGGTTAGTTATGCAGGAGTCTTTCTGACTGTCTGTCTTTTTCATCAAATACCCGTCTTAATTTCACTTTTCACAATATATAGCTGTTTCTCGTGTTTAAAATTTCTCGCATTGGCTCTGTCCTCACACCTTCTGTTTATCTGTCCAGAGATGAATTTCAAAGAAGTGCTGAACAGTACTAGAATTTTAAAGTGAATTCTACAAAGTGTAAGGGCCCTAGCCTACATGTCTTACTGTAGATTCTGATGGGAATGCTAAAATGCTGTGAACTTCAATAATTCTCTGCCTAGAATAAGAGTTATATATTTTAAAGTATTTTTGAAATTGTGTGTAATTTCTGAGCTAGGAAGGTATACAAATTCAGAACTAGCTGATTGCTTCTCCGAGTTGTTAAAACCCAGGACTGTGCTGACTGCTGCCCCTGGGCAGGATTAGGGAGGGTCTGAAGAAACAGGCAAAACTGGAACATTACATCAGAAGTGGTCACCGAGGATCCAGGCTTGCTGCTCACGTTGCTGGGAGCATGTGTGCAGGCTTGGGCTGAAACCGGGTTTAAGGAAGAGAGCGTTCTTCCAAGGAAAGATTGCTGTTCTCTCCACCCTGCTGGCATGCAGCAGCTGCAGTCTGGCTTTCCAGGGTTTTGGTATAGTTAAAGCAAGCTTTGGCTACATTTTACTGCCCTTGCAATCTAATGCACTGTGTAGCTGGCAGCTTTGCCTGTGTGTAGTCTGGCTCTGAGGGTATGGGGGCATTTTTGGTAGTAATGACTACATTTAAATAAATGGGAAATAATATCTGATATTATTACAACTCAGTTTTTAAAGCTTATCCAGTGGTGAGTGGAAACAGACAATGTGGGCGGCTTTTCTTTCATAAGTATGGAAATCAGTTGGGGGAAGAATGCTGCCACAGATATTCCAAAGCCTCTTTCCAATTAAAAAAAGAAAGAAAAAAGTATAAAATAGGGAAACAAACAAACAAGTGAACAAACAACCTGCAGCTTCTGTTCTCCATCAAGAGGATGCAGCTGGAGTCAGGTTAAAGCTGCCATGGACTTAACGGGGTGATCTGAGTTTACAA
The DNA here is from genome assembly GCA_013400535.1 of Scopus umbretta. NCBI lineage: Eukaryota > Metazoa > Chordata > Aves > Pelecaniformes > Scopidae > Scopus > Scopus umbretta. The sequence goes on from VZTL01010369.1 coordinate 12,271, forward strand.
AATAACACTGTCAATTTTGTAAGTAAAATAAAATGGTAGAGAGCAAATGAAGTATCAAGGTGGTGATACTGCTTTACTTTAAGGCAGAAGATGGTTATTTGAAGTATTTTAGGCATTTTAATTCTAGTTCATTTGTTCCCCTGTTACCTAATACTAATCTTCTGTTATGTCAGAGGGTACGATATGAGTGATGGCTGAACTTCGGCTGACATGATAGTAAGCAAAGATAAGTACCGTAATTTACTTAAAATTTGGGTTAAGCTCAGAAAGGAATTTTGGAAAGTGGCTACGGCAGGGTTAGAAGAAGCTGGGAAGAAAGGGAAAGGCACACTTGCGGTCAATAGCTAGGCGAGCAGCAGCGAGGGCCGGCTGCTCCCAAAGCAGGCCAGCTGGAGCTGGAGGTGACCCAGCCCAGGCCGTCCCCTCACCGATGGGTGCGCTCCCGTGGGGCTGACCAGGGCAGGCAGAGCTGGCTGCTGGTAACAGGGCCCGTCGATGGTTCCGGACATGATGATGAGGTCCCTCTGGGGGATGCCATCAGAAGGAAAAGAGGATGGGGCCAGGGAAAGAGATGAGCTGGAGGTGAGCTGCAGCGTGCGTCCAAGGGGTCTGTCCTAGGGTGGAGGTCCGTCTAGGATGGACCAGAGGCAGGGCTGGAGACAGGCCTTCCTAGCCCGTCACTGCGGCAGGGGCGGAGGGACCCGGGCTGAGCTGACACGGGGCTCCGGGGACCTTGGGCAGGCGGGGGAGGCCCCGGGGTGCTGCTCCCTGCCGGCAGCGCCCTGGGAGGCCGCTTCTCCCTAAGTGGATGTTAGCAAATGTTGGGTCCTAACTGCAGGATATAATTAATTCTTATCCCTATTTTATGGAAAAAGAAGAAGAAGAAAAAAAAAAGGATTTCTCCAAAAGGAAAGAAAAAGAAAAGACTGCAGCCAGGTTTAAAAAGATACAATTCTTGTTTCTGGTTCTAGGCACAATTCCAGATTAATTGCCAAACAAAATTATGAAATGAGCCATAACATATTTTAGCAACATCAGTTTCTAACCTTGCTTGTTCTTCTTTATATAACATTGTGTCTGAGAATCTTGCTTTTTACTCTTACTACTTTTACAATTTATTTCTCAATTTTTACCGTTAGAAATTATTTTACCTAAGTTATATGAAAACACAAGACAATTGAGGAAGAATCTGGTGTTGGTTTTGTCTGATTTTTTCCCCCTCTTACTTGTATCCTGGACTGCTCTGTTTTGTTTAGTACTGAACTATTGGAGCGCCTTCCAGAAAAGCATTGAAGGATGTAGGTAGCATCTGGTTTCCTTTATTTTTGTTCATTCCCCATTTTCAAAGAACATCTGTTTTGATAGTTTTTACCTGTGTTTCACAGTACTCAGAAAAAAAAGCAAAACCAAGAAAGAACCCCTCTACTATCTCTAGAAAATAACAGGACTGCGTGGTGAAAAGAAGTCATATCCTTTCATTATTAAAAGAAGAATCTGAAGTCTTTTGAAATTGCACACTTTGCTGTCAAGGGACGTATGCAGTTCCCTGAAATAAAGCAGCTTGTGGCTGTGGCAGTGCAAATGCTCCTCCAGGCCCCTTACCCTGCTTTCATATCTGAACCAGCTCATTCAGAAGTGGGGGTGTCTCTGTATTTCTTCGCAGTTTGTGGCATAAGCATCAAATACAAGGCGAGTGAAAACCCCTGTTGTGATCCGTGGAAGAAAACAGAAATAACTTTTCATTTAGTGCCGTTGCTTAGATAGAGAATGAGAAACATAATTGCGAGACGTTGATACAGCTCTTAAATCTTGCTGCTCTTCTGCATGAATTCCAGCATACCAGTGTAACATATCCAATAATTAAGAAGAAAAGTAATTATGCTTTAATTATTTTTGATGTGGTCCTTTTGCTCGTAGTGATTAACAGGAAAAGTCTTCATCATTTTATGGTAAATAGTAAAATGAATTACATTTTCCAGCTGCTGGCTTGTCTCATGCTACTGAATTGCTTCCGAAATAAGGTGTACTGATGGAGCTTTGCTTTACTGCACTGACTGAGTGCAAGGCATGCACAAAACGAATGTCAAAGCTGAATAATTAAATTATGATTCCTTCTGTTCTTCATTAAGTAGGTGGGCATAGGATGTTTCTTAAAGCCTGGTAACTGCTGTCCACAGTTGCTTTCCTTCTAAGACATCAGAGATCTGGCATAATCGTTTAAAGTAAAATCTTAGCAAAGTGAGTAAGATTTATCTTTGTAAGAGGCCCATTAAAACAATTAACAGCCAATATACCGGACACATTTCTTTTCTGCGTGAACCAAAACCGTCTGAAAAGAGGACATGATTTGAACTTTAGTACCTTTTGGAAAGGTACTATTCACATTTAGGAGGAAATTGAGATATTTGGTTGCTTTTTTCTAATTTTCATGTAATTGTATAAGGTCAGTTATAGCAATTTCTTGGTTGTATGTTATAACTTGGTGGGTTTTTTGTGGACACACTTTAAGTGATTGAATAAACCAAATGAAAAATTGATACATGCAGGGGAAGGAAGAAAATGCTTTTAAAAAATATATTTGAGATCATTAACTTCACAGGTCAGTGTCACCTATGTGAGAGGTGATGCAAAGTTTGGATCAGACTTTCATAATTTATATATGACAATTCATTTTTCCTGTGTTACACAGTATTCTAATACTAAAGAAAAAAAAACTGTGTGTGTTTAATTTCCCTGCAGAAATACAGGTTATAATCTAATTGTATTTTAATTTTTACATATGGAAAAAAGAGGAAGGAGATGTATAAAACCCTCTGATGCTGGAGTTTAAGGAAAACTATGCAAAATGTAGGCATTTTTTCTATTCCAGTGAGATTCTTAAAAGACATTAATGTCTGGGTATTTTTGCTTAGAATTTAGTTACAGTGACTTTGTGTAATATATTCCTTGCCATATATTATTTCTTTGTGAAGAGAGAATTAGAGAAGAAAATTAAATATGGGAGGAAATTTCTGTTTCTGTGGAATTGTTTCAACCATTGGATATATACTCAAAGCATATGTATGTAAATATAAAAATGAGTCATGCATTTTCATCTTTCATTTCAAAGCATTTTTTAAAAAGTAAGACGAACACGTGTTTTGTTATAATAGATATTCCATGGAAAATAATGTTTATCAAAATTAAATCGCTAAGTTTTCTGTGAAAATTTAAAGAGGAGGATGAAAGAAAAATTGGTTTGATAATGTTGATTTGGTTTTGCTTGGTATAATTTCACTAGGGAAAATATTTTTACATTTTGTTAATCTATATACAGATTAGTATATATTATATTCAGTAACTTAATAAAATACTCTGCATGGATCAAACCACAAATTCAAACTAATTAATTTGTTTGGAGCCAAACATATCCTGAAATATATGGTAGCTTTTATTTTTTTTTTTTCCCTTAATTTCTTGCCAAAAGAGACTTATTCATAAACAAATTTTGTCTTTGTGTTTAAATCCCTTCATAATCTTTAAGATCACATGATGATTCCTGGACTTCTGAAAATTAATCCAACTATCAATCCACTCAGTATATTGTCAAGTTTAAGAGTAATTTCCAGCACTGATAATTCAAAATTCCTGCAACATTTTGCAAATGCCAATGACTTAATTTTTTCCCCAGTATTATTTGTTGGTTTAATGTCATTAACTGTTGTGCAATTCCCAAGGAAGTAGGAGCTTAAATGTTGGATTTAAAACACAGTGTGCAGCCTTTTATTAAAAGTTCAAAGAAGGTATTCAAATCTAAAAAAATATGCTTTTTGTATCTGACCAGTTGTGTCAATGGATTTCCAGTAGCTGCAGTGCAAGCTTCATGACATCGTGAATAAGTTTGTTGGACTTATGTTGCGTATATTTAGATTTTCACAGTACAGCTGAAAGGGAGAATAACCCTGTTTATCAAGTAAAAATTTCCATTTTATTTCCAGAAGCAAAAAAAAAATCTATTTAAGACTATGCTCTGCATTTTATGTAGTTGATCATAAATACTTAAATAGAAAAGTTATAATTCAGGTACTTATGGCCAGCAGTTGTTTAATATATTACAAAGCCAGAGGGATTAGGATAGTATAAATTTACTTGTGTAATACTAGCAGTCATGGTTTGTGGAGTTCACTTTTGTGTAGTCTGTTCTTTATACATTTTATCTTACCTGGCTGTCATCTGATGAAAACTCAAGCGGTAAGCGAATCAAGATTTCTCCACTGAGAGTTCTTGTCTCCTGTCGTGATCTATCAGCATTTTTCATTATTTGTGGCTCTGCTCAGCACTAATTAGTTTTATCAGCTGCTGATTGACTCCAAGTGTGGGCTAAATGAATATGAATCTGCATGCAAAAAGTGATAGAGATATCATTTTAAAAATAGACACAAGCAAGATATCGTAGGCACTGCTGGCCTCAGTGCACAGCTGGGTTTCGATAAGCCTTGGACCGTACCTGATACCTTCAGTCACCGTTATGGATCACCGAGAAGCTAGACTCTTGAGTTTTTACTCTACTGTAGTGCCATATGCCTAAAGTTTGATTCCTTTTAAATATTTTGGCACCACTGATTGCAACATTCCTAAAAATGTAGTTATTTATTGGCTTTAATGAATAGAACACAGTAGCAATGTAATAAATCTAAATTCATCTTCTTTGGGAGAAATTATATTGTAGGTTTGACCATTGCTTTGGAAAAAATTATTTCCTCCAAGGTTTTTGCAGATTTGTTGGAGTTTGAGAACTGGCATATTTTCTGTATTCAGTTATGATAATGCTAAAAATGTAGCCTAGTTCATTACATCCTAGCACCTACATAAGTATGAATTCAGAATGCAAATTTACTGTGAATCTGCTTTAAACTCATGTCCAAATTGTTTAACGAGGCTCCTGTGCTATACTGGTCCCAGTATTTACAATCTAGATAATATGCAATCAGTTTAGACAATTTTTTCTGTATTATTATTTATTTTATTTATATGTTCTTTCATCAACTAAAGAAAGTAATGCTGAATAAATTAAAATAAACATACTTTGCTGCTTTAATTAAACAGATCAGATAATGTGATATGCAGGTTAATTAGCTGCTAACAAATTAATTTCATTTTCCCACCTGGAAATTTGCTTTGTAATCAATTGCATTTTGCCTTATAAAAAGAAGTCATTCGCAGTCGCTTATACTTTGAGGAAGTTACTGTGATGAGAAGATTAGCAGCTTCCTGAACCTTTTAGAAGAATATATTTACCAAATTAAAAAGGATTTAAAAGATTTTTATCTCTCAGGATTGTTTCTGGCTACCTTGCTTTTGACTTAGAGGGCTGGAGGAGGAATATGGAAGATGGTTATTTGTATCTTTTATATATCTAGCCAGTTGTTTTAAACTCGGTAACTCCAGAAGAGTCTCCTTATCATTTTCTTTCTGGTTCATTTGTGACACATACAAGTACATAAAATCCTAGATTTCCCCCCCCCCCATTCTTTGGGGAGATTGTAAGAATATTGAGGGAAGTTTGGCTGGTAGGAGAAGGAGAGAATAACTTTTTGAATTGTTACCTTTCATTATCCACCTAGTAGGCTAGGCCAGAGGCTTATTGTAAATCTTCCTTCTACTTGAATGGGAGTGGATATTGATTTTTGGTGTTTGTATCCATTGGGACTATAGTATTATTTGTGACTTTCTATTCATAACATGAAACATATGTCCATACTGGGCTTGCTCCAGAGTCTGTTTGGTTGACTTCAATGAGTTTCGGCTCAGACCGAAATAAAAGTTTGAAAAAGTCTTTGGAACATAGTGTGGACTGACGTGAGTTGTGTGCAAAGTTGATGGTATTTGCTGTGCTGCCTCTGTGTCATATTCTTCCAAAAAAATCATCTGCAATGTTTAAAATTGCAAAACGGTGATTTTAAAAATTTGTTAAAGGAGATTAAAGCCATTTCAACACAGTTTTCAAATGGCTACAGGACTAGACAATCACGTAATCAGTTCTTAAAATATGGCGATGATGTAAGAGCAAGAGCTTCTTATCCTGCCCCACTGGTTACTACTGATATGGTTAGCATCAGGGATCCTGCCACTGGTTCTTTGAAGATAGCTTGTTATTCTTAGGTACAGAGAACCTTATATTAACATGTCCAGTATTTATTAGAAAGAGAAATATACTCTGTAACAATTCTGTTCTTAAGAACAAAGTCTTCTATTTGAATTAGTCTTGGAAGGCTTGAAGGCCCTGCCAGCTCGAGAGTTGGTCTTTCCATTTTTTAGATACATACAAGTTCCCATTCACCGAATGTTGTACCAATATGAAGGTGACTGATGAATATAACAAGAAAAAAGCCTGCCGTTGCAGGAGTGTTGCAGCAGAATTCTCAAAGGCTAGAAGTGTAAAATGGTGTGCTTTTGGCATCTGTCCTCACATGCAGTCACTATGATGTGCTGAATTGTAGCTGTAGTGTAGTACATGGTTATTGTTTGCATGTACTCTTGCATAGTAATGCTTGTGGCTTTACTGTGGATCAAAATATTATCCTTAAGGGGAAATTTTTAGTTTGACTAACTAAAATGACAGTCATTCTGTGATATAATCAATTATACCAAAGAGTAGTATCAATGTGGTTTTGCATCATTAAATCTTTAGTCACTAATTCTTCATTCCTGCACGAAGTGTTTGGCCTTTGATATTTTGCAATAGAAAAATACTTAATTGGTTGCCATATTTGATTTGTTCAGTCTACCAGTTGCACCAAAAAAAAAAAAAAAAATCCTAAAGTTAAAAACAATTCATAAAAGAAAAGACTATCCTTACCAGTAGGCAAATTAACAAAATTCCATTGTTATATTACCAATTATCTGCATGTCCAACAGAGATTGTCTTCTGATCACAGGCCTGTATCACAGATACAGGATGTCTTTACGCAGAAATTATTCATGGAGTATGTTGTACTGTTTCAGAAGAACAGACAGCTCTGTAGATTCTGATGCAGTTGTTTGTCTGACATGTATTTCTCATCACTTTGTGGGCTGTATTGCATTTAACCTGACACATTCAACCACTTTTGTCTTTTAATTCTACAGTGAAATTGCAGTTAGTACTTAAAATGCATTCTTAATTTTTTCAGGAAGTTAGGTATCATCCTGACAGCTTAAGTAGTCCAATGGCAGTTTCCCATAACAGTTCTTATGGTGAAAATTACCTAAAAATTGGGGAGTTTTGTTTGACATGGAAAAGATTTTCCTATTCTTTACAGTTTCTATGATCAATTCTAGAGATTTGAAGACTGGGGTACTCTTTCTAGTATATTTCATGCTTCTTTTTGAGGCTGTGCACGCAACCTTAATACTCTTCGCCACTCTTTTCTAAGTAAATGTATAATGTAGCATAATATGGACACTGGGGGGGGGGGGGAAATAAAATAAACCCCNGAAGTGAGAAAAAAGTTGGTGCGGGGGGGGGGGGGGGGGAATAAAATAAACCCCCTGCTTACTGTACCAGGGAAAAAAATAGCAGGGTTTTCTCCTGAGCTTTGAACGTGATATAAAAAACCTCTTACTCAGCTTTACTAATTATAATTTGCACAAGACAAATTAAATCAAGTGTGGTTAAAATCAGCATGTAATTGGATATTGTCACGGTGAGGAAAGGAACACGAGCCAACGTGCCACTGTGAAGGTCACGTCATTAAGTGGACCAAGTGATGGATGGGCTGTGGCAGTGCAGTCTTTGCACACAGTCACTGTATGCAAAGTTAGCCGAGACCTGCCCCGGTCACGGTGCCGGTGAGTCGGCACAACCCAGCCTGGGGTACGTGGGACGCTTGCTCTGGCCAGTCTCAGTTCTGGGCTCTGGGCAGTGGCTTGCCACCCATGCAGGTTGGTTCCACCTTGATGTTTGGCTTTCCTGACACATCAAACATCCACATGGCAATGTTTCCCCACAGTCTCGGTTACTGGGCGTTTTATAGACAGGTGTCACGGGACGCCAGTCAAATCAGTCCATGACATCATGCGTTTCCAGCATCTCGGGTGTCCTCTTGTCATTCACTGATGCACAGCCTGCACCAAGGCCCATTACTCTCACTCCTTGTGAGCTATGTGTGCCATAGCTCACCGCACTCAGCCTTGTGCCCTTGGCTGTGGCTCATTGTACTTGGCTCTCGATCGAGGCAAGGTCATGATGCTCCTGTGAGCTCTAAGTATTCAGAAGCTGGAATAGCATAATATATGACCTATTTGTGACACATACTTACGGTTACAAGTATTTTCATGTTGTGCCTTCCTTAAGACATCAAAAATACCATGATTTGGCAAAATAACATACCTCTCAACTGGTGTCCAGTATATGCTGTATATGCATTTAAATAGGTTTTGCATATTTAAAGTACATGCTATCTTAATGTATTTATTCACAAAAATTCAGGTTTGACTTTTTCAGTTTTATTTTCACTGTATAAGTTTCTGAGTTTTAGCTGGACCATTCACATTAAATGTTTTTCACAACATATACCATTGGTCACAGGGAGGAAGCAAATGGTTTTGCTGTATGGTATGCTCTAATGCAGAATTCAGAATTCAGAGTAATGTTCATAATATTTTTTCTAAATAGGAAAGCCCAATAACTATACTATTCACATGGTCAGGAAAAATGAAGGAGAGAGCAAGAGGAAGTGTCAATTCCACTGCTAATTGTGACTTAATTGACCTGATATATTTTTCTGTCATTGATTATTGCATACTGAAAAGAATAATGTATTCAATGACAGGAAGTACCTCAAGTTACGGGGGTGAAGGGCTTCAGTTTATGGGTCCCAATTCTGTGAAGGTGCAAAGTAGGGTCCAAACTTCTCAGAGATGTGAAGCCTGAGGTTCTTCAAATGTCCTTATAGAAATAGGATATCAAGGCCCCTGGAGAATATTGATGTTGGAAACTCAAGTACTTCCAGGGTTTTAGATTCTTCAAATTTAGACTTCAATGAACTTTGTCATGATTTTAGTTTTTAATTCAGATGCCTAAATTCTGTCCACCATCAGCACTGCAATCTTTGGATCTAGCCTCAGATCAAAATCCCTCAGAACTGATTTCAAAGGCTCGAAAGTGCATTTTTCATATGGTGTGTTTTTATCTGGAATCTGTAGCTGTACATTAGTCTTATCTGATAAATTATTTGCTTATATGAGGATTGTATGTTTTAGTCCCCCTGTCTAGCATGCAGGTGATTAATAAATTACTCATTTTATTTAGCACTCTGATACATCTGTGTCTGGACAAGTGACCATCTCATGAAAACTGTCTATAAATTTGAAGGTTTCCAGGCTGATAATTTCAGTGAAGGAAGTAAATAAATGATAAATAAGTTGATCTTTTTCACCTTTTAAAAGAAAATGTATTCTATGACAAAGAGTATGCAGCAGCTTTAATCCTCCTTTATGTTATTTCCTGTAATCTTCACCTTCATCTTTTCATTCCAATTATTAGTCTCAGTAGAATCTTAAGAAAAGCCTGTATACGAATCTGATGAAAAAGGCTTGTCATAAATTACAGTGCAAACCTGGAAGTTTTTCATTAGTGTATGAAATTTAATGTTCTGACAAAGCAGTTCTTTAATCAAATTACGTTTGGGGGAAAAATGTCTAACCCAAGTGACTCATTTGCCCATATTATGGGTAATATGGGGAAATACTTCTAGACTGGGTTCCTATTGAACTGTTTGATTTTTGTCATTTTTAAAATAAAAATAGGTTGATTTTAACAGATATTGTTTCTATGTCCTGTTTCAAGATCCTGTTTTAAATGCACTTTCTAACCCATTTCTTACAGCCCATGTTCAGACACAGTAATTGCAACTAATTTACTCTATTACCTGGCTTAGTGTTCACTTAAAGACAGGAGGTAAATCAGTATTTCTTCTCAAGGATACTGAAGGGGAAAAAAAGTTATTAGGTGGTAATCCCCTTATTTTACCTGTGCCATTTCACTTATGTAAAATTACAAAGCTATAACAAATGAGGTTGTAGTAGTTGGCATTTTTTCACTTTTTTCCTCTTTGCAGGCTTTGATTCCCTAAAGTTATTCTCTTTAGAAATAGATGTCATTTTTCATTTGTGGTAGGCCATATTTAGCTTTCTTTTCTGAAGAGTCTAATTGTGCCTTAAACTGCATGTCAGACTATATAAGGGATTAAACTAAAACTACCTGGCTTATTTGTCATAGGATTTATTAGGTTGGGTTTAAATCTTAATTACCCTAAAGGTATTAGAGTGAACTTTTTTTAATGCACATCTTTATCCAAGGGGATACAAGACAATGTTGTGTTTTTTTTTTTTTTAAATTAAAGCCAATTTTACCAACACTTAATGAAATATTTTTTTAGCATTTGTATACATTTACACTAATTTCATATGGTATGTCTATGAAAGATTAAATAAACCAGTATAATTAGTATTTTTATTGCTGCACACTGAGCAACAGGACTCCCAGGTCTTTCAGTAGTGCTCTAGGTCTTTTCAAAGTGTGAGGGACTAATATGTTTTAAAAATGTTCTCCAAATTTATATCTGTAATTCTAAGAACTTTATTTCTTACTCTACCCCATTACCTGCAGAAGAATCCTTGTAAGTATCACTACTAGCAGGTTAACTGCAATATGAAGGAGCTTTCATATATTGCATCTTTAGCACATTTTGTATAAAATACTTAGAAGTCATGGGAAGTATGCTGCTTTAAAACAAAATTCAAATAATCATATTTGGCCTTAATTTCAGATTGTAAAACATGCACTAATAATTATGCAGTGATACATATTTGCAATATAATCTACTACACTAATTTTAGGTTTGCCTCCAGTGATTCATTGAAGAAAATGTTTGAAGTATGGAGACCTTTAACAAAAACTCTTCTGTTTTCTTTTCTGAGGGAGTTCGTTATCTTCTACAATCTCTGTAGCAAACAAAGTCATGGAAAAGAGTGTTATTTTTTTACTTTCACATTTTATCTACGATTGTTTTGAAACTGCTACTTTTAGAAAAAAAGGGTAATTCTGATGTCTGTCTAATTTAACACATTGCATTGATTTCTTACTATATAAAAAGCTGCAGAAAAATGGTTTCTCCCCCTCCTCCTTTTTTTT
>VZTL01010372.1:2673-30194 GCA_013400535.1 Scopus umbretta
CTCTTGTTCTTCTCATGAAACAAAACTCTCCCTCTTCCTCCTGCCCTGTGCTGTGGATGAAAAGAGAGGACGAACCCACAACATCCCCTCCCCTGGGGCTCCTGGGCAGGGTAAGGAGGCACTGCTGGCATGGGTTTCATTGTTTAACTTTAGGCATACAGGATTGCATTTTTGTCCTTAGCTTTTAGCCTGTTTCTTTTTAAGAGAACATACTGGATAAAAGTCATTGCTTAGGGCAAAAAAAAGACACTGGGCTTTGAGTTTCATTCAACTTATTAGTCCAAGCTGACTTGTGGTATAATTGTAATTGTGCCAGCTATCTGGTTAAATGTCCAGCTTGCTCCGGTTCTGTGACTGTTTCTCCTCAGAGTAGCTTGTAGCTGTACAGAAAGGGTACGATTCTTAGCACTTGGAGTAGACAAGGAAAACTACTACTGTAAAGTTCACAGGTTTTGGTATTTAAAGGGTGGGGTGGTTTTAATCTGCCTATGCTGCTTTTAAAAAGTTCTTTAACATTATTCCTTCTAAATGACCTACTGGAATCTAAACATGAAAAAAAAATAGGAAAAAATCAGCAAAGAGTGGCAGCAACAACAGAATGCTAACAGAGGAGTGACAATTTACCTGTAAGAAACAACCAAAGCATCAGAAAATGGGAACCAGCTAAATAAATAAAGTGAAGCATTAGCTTAAGTTTAGCCTGCAACCATCCTACAGACCTAGAAAAAGGATTCTTGGTCTGTTAGCATAGCTACTGGGAAACAGCAGGTCCTGGGCAAGGACCTGCTCGGATGCTTTGCCTCCTTCAGGAGCCAGCGTGGAGCCATCCTCTCAGCAGCACTCATCTCCCTTCCCAGATCTCCTTCACAGAGGAGACCTCTCTGTGAATGCTGATGGTGGTTTTCAGGCATCTCTTTAGTTGCAGACCCCCTAACATGTTACGCTGGAGAGGCAGAGTGCATGATACTGCCTTAAATCCTATTGCCACTAGGCTTGTTTTTCTTAGTTACCATTCACTGTCCTTTTCAATGAAGTCCACAGACAGTCCAGAGGTGGAAAAGCAGTGCCCTTGGAGCCTTGCTTGTGGCAGCAAGGGAAGGCAGAGACAGTGCCAAAGCTGAGAAAGCATATATCCATCACAAGCAAAAATCCAGGATGGGCAAAGCTTCACAGAAAGTCCTTCGAGAACTTGCTATGCCTCTGACCAGGAAGGTGTTTAGGACTGTCCTAGGAGCTGCATCTGCTGCTTTTATGCCAGAAGACACTCTCTCAGGAAGGTCAACAAGATGGTAGGGTCTATTAGAAATGCCAGAAGATACCACACAGGGAGCCCTGTTTCTTCTGGTACCAGACTTATATGAGGTCAGAGGCTGAAAACACTTGTTCAAGAAATAAACCTGCTCTCTTCTGATGACAGGGACATGGCTGATTCTGCTCTACTTCAGCCCCTCCTGAAACAGAAGAGATTTCATAACCTGCATATACACAGGATAACAAAGTACCCAGAAAATACAAGTGAGAAAGAGTACATTGCTCTTTAATTCAATGAAAGTTTATTCACTATTTTCAAAGAAAGCAGCAGCAGCCCTCTTCAAAGCAGAAGTATCTCGCCAAGTGCCCACAAGGATGGTCTGATGAGGCGAGAGAGGGCTTTGTGATTTCAGGATCAGGCCCTTTGGGAATGAATAAAATAGAAGGTTGTGTTATGCTGATAATATTCTTCTGTACATTTCAGTCTCCATAATGCTCTGGACACAAAGTATTGAATTTAATTAGGGATAGAACAAGAAGGCCATGTTATGGTTTTGGTTTTGAAGAACTACATTAGTCAGGTTGTGATTTGCACAACCCAAATCGGGGATGATTTAAATCCAGGTTCCATTTTTAGCCAAACCGCAAAGTCCAGAGGGAATAGAGGGCCTAGATAAAAGGTTTTGAATTCAGTCCTGTGTCTATAATGGACAAACTGGAGTGGTTTGGGTTTGAATTTTGCAAAACCTCATCACTCAGGTTTTGGTTTTGCAAAAACAAAAACAACTTGGTTGGTTTGGATGTCATTCCATTTTATCTGAATCATTAAATTTGGGGGAGGGGATGGGGTCGGTTAAAGGCTCCATTTATGCCCTATCTCCAGCTCTAACAGCATTGTTGTGATTTTTCCTGTGATTTTTCAGGAGGCAAAGAAAAGCAGCTAAAAAAAAAGTACAGTATGAAGTCAGTTTAGGACCCATTTTTTTGAGATGCTAAGTAATTCTGCAAGGTATCAAGGTAACACAGCTGCCGGCACATTTACAAGATGTTGAGGGCACATGGTATTTTGTAGCAGACTAAGCCCCTGGCACTTTACAGGTCAGGCCCTTGACTGGCAGAACTGTCACCAAGACTCTAAAGCTTAATAGCCAAGGATCTGCTCCACTGAACTAAATTTCATTGTTGTAATCAAGCATGTAAATCCTGTTCATTAAGTTAGTCAACTTGGATGGAAGTAATTGGAACCCTAAAAGGTTAGAGATTCAGGAATTCAGATGACATTTGAAACTGAGAATTCATATTCTCTGAGCTGAAAGGTTAACACTGTCCAGTACAGGACATGTGTTGGGAATGATTAGAAAAAGAACATCTGATTCACAGTTATGAAACAACTCATTTAAACAATGCTATTCAGAGCATAATTCAGTAATGTTTTATTATTCTTTTTTCTTCATCCTCTGGCTCTGTGTTGAATTTTCACAAATGCAAATTCATATATAAAGCAAGTTGCTGACATTTTCAGAAATCAATCCTAGTTGTGTTCTCTAGAAATTTTCCCTCCTCCTTTTTGATTGATCTGTTTTCAGCAAATGAAAAAATAAGATATATAAAAATGTATATTTATATAAATATAGACATTGTCAGTATTATTAAGAGTCAGACCCAAGCTGTTAAATTTAGGTACTCTTTTAATTTGGAGTAGAACAAATGTCAATACAAGTTTCATTGAAGATACCTCCTTTGCTCAAATCAACATTGGATCAGTTCTGTAGTCAACAATTACATGTCCGTAGACTGCTATTGCATAAATGAGTGAGAAGATGTTAATGAAATGTAAAATATTTCTGTCATCTTCTTACTAGCATTTGACTACTAGCTCCCTCTTCCTATACTGCTACATCCAAACCCTTCTTTCACACTCAAGCCCTGCCTCTTAATTTTCCCAAAATGACTGCTGCTTCTCCAGATTCCAAGACTTGATGATTAATGCACAGACTATGTGGTAGAGCTGGGCCAGCAGAGACATCTACTCTCCACAGTTTCCCATCCAACCTCCTCAATACATCAGGTTTCCAAAATGCCAGGGCTCATAAAGGAGCACTCTGGAATACAGAGCAGATTGGAAGCACCTGTGCTCATTGTCTTACCATTCATTCTTAGTCACTGTTAATGACTATGTAATACATTAGTCAATCATTGTAAGTTGTCTTCTCCATTTTCTTACTTCTCTGGGTCTCTGTTGTTTATATGTTCTTTTCTTCTTTGTCTGTTTTGTCTTTTATTTCCCCGTTCATTTTTTCTTTTTCACTTTCTCGACTAACTTCACACTATGCCCTTTTCCCTTCGTCTCTTACCACAGCTCTCCCATATCCTTTCTCTCTCTTCCCATCCATATGCCTATATCCTTAATATCACATACCCATCTCACCCCCTTCACATGAACTCATGAGCATTACGCTCTTGTACTGTAATGACAGCAAGTTACTCTAAGGAGTTGCATACAAATAAAGACAAATAAAAGATTGTGGCTCCCAAGCTTTCTGTAATTGTTTCACGCACCACATTCATCCTTACAATCCACAGCTGTGTACTAGCAAATTTTTTCACTTAAAACTGTCCTGAATGCAGTTTTCAAAGACTGGAAAGCAGTAGTAAGATTTCACATTTTGTACATATGTCTAGATATGTGTCTGAAACAGAAACATAACCTTACATCTTTCCTACCAGAGGTATACCTAGCCTCTAAATGACAGCTGTGGAGTAACAGGTTATTAGGTACCCTACATACTTTAGCCTATGACCCTACAATTCCTGTTGCTGTTACCTTCAAATACAGGGAGCCTTGCAGTGCCTTTCTGAACGGGACGTTGCCTGTTGTTAAACCCTTTACTGTTATCTGTGCTGTGGAACGAGGTCCGAAGGGGAAGCACATTAACTCGAAAGAGCTGCTCTGTCTGTCCTGTGGTCAGCTTCTGCTCCAGCAACTCTTCTCTTATCAGGAAAAAAATGAACTGTTTTCCTGGCAGTATGTGGTTGCTTGTTGTCTTCAGGCCCTAGGGTCTGTTCCTTTCCCGCCAAAAGGAGGTTAAGAGCTAATTTTAATTGGGGAGGAGCAGGAATCAAAAGTATCAGACACTTTCCAAAAATCATTCTCAAAGAGAAGATTTCTCAGATAAACAAAACCAGCATTGGACTGTGATAACAGGAAACTCTTCTCACACTTAACCATGTGAGAATTGAAGAAACTCTCATGGGATACTGCTCAATCTCAGTGTGCAGATAAGAGCATGAAAAGGTTTAGTCATGTGCACGCTGGGGCTATAATCATGGACTGTCTCGTTGAACAATAAGAGGATGCTGATGAATGCCAGGTGATGCTCACTAGTGAGAATGGGGAAGTGGGAGATCACATGGAGGCAACCAGCATTTTAAAACAGAAAATTGTGATACCTACTGGGGGGAAAGTTTTCCTTTGTAATTCCCAAAACAGACCTGATGTTTACATATTCTGGCATAACTGACTTACACAGCATGAATACTAACCTGGATTTTTTCAGTTCTCAACGTCATCCAGGTTTCAAATAGCACTCTAGACTCACTATTGAGTAGACCCAGGGAAAAAAAAAAAATAATCAACCAACCAAAAGGGTGGATAAGGAGCAAAAGCTTCTTTTTACAGACAGCAAAATAATAAAAAAAAAACCCAAACAGAAGTCAGCGGATATGCTGAAGATTGCCCAAGACCAGAAAAAAATCCCAGGTTTCAGGGCTCTCACTCTGTACCCTGAACAGAATTTCACCTTTCCAGAACTTGTGTTGAACAAATATCAGTGGGAAAATGATAGCGGCAGGAAGGGCATTACATTTCCTCAGACCTATTGAAAACCCATTTTGCTCTTGTCATAGTAATAAGGGATAAATGAGAAATTTGTTGGAAAAAAAAGTCGAATAGAGCTTTAAGATGGAGGGGTGTTAGTTTGGCAAATTTTGTCACAAAGGGTTGTGGGAACTATTTTTTCTGTCTTTAACTAAGGAAATGAAATGCAAACAAGTCTCCTTTATAACTCATTTGAGATTTTTAAGCACTGAGAACTCAAGAATTTCATTACTAACATTCCCATGGCAACTGTAACTTGTCCATACTGCACATGTATATGGCACCATAAAAAATAAAACTCCAGACAGTAATAGAAAATTTCTGAACAATACTTTTGTACTGTGGCCGTTATTGCAGAAATTAAAATGCTGATTTCCATCATACATGTTGTATCAAAATGTCAGCCAGAAGTCTGAAGTAACATTGGCTAGGTTTCATTTAACTATTAAAGCACTCTCATAACTTCCTGGGAGAAGTTCTCTTAACCCCTGCATCATCCTTGAACCTTGTCCACCTTCACCCATGAAACTTCTCCACCTTCACCCACCTTTACACTGTCCTTAGTTATGTCCACTACCATAGGCCATGAGATGAGAACAGCTGCAGATTTGTTGCATGCATGGGAGGATGCAAAAGGCTGGTAGCACTTCTGCAGCAATTCAGCATCGACCCTGTTTCACAGGAACACAAGAACAGGCCAAAACAGAGGTGGCATCAGTCACATTGGCCAACTCTTTGGTCCTACCTGCAGATTTGAGGTGTTAGATCATTCTGCTACTTGAAAAGTAAAGCTTCTCCCCAGACCTATGGGGAGATTTCCTCTCTGTTATGAACAAACCCAGCATTCAGGGCAGTTAATCACAGTGGAAACAGAGCTTTGATTTTTTTTTCACATGGCCTCAAGGTTATGCTTGGCCATCAGGCAGGAAGTCTTGCTCTGTGCATCTGCATGAAAAAATACTAATAAACCTTCTGTGAAATGTTTAGTGTATAATGAGCGAGTCATTGTGATACCGTCTTTCAGCTCTGCAGTAGCAGCTGAGCTTCTGGAAGCCAAGCTGAGTCAGGAGAAAGTTGGCTTTATCTTTGTGTTTGTCCAAGAAGCACCATCTGGCATCCACAGCTGGAGAACCGCTGCATAGCTTGTCTTGATATCACCGTCTGCCATCTGGAGGCAGAACAACCACCTAACGTGTTCAGGTGACCATCTGCTTTGAGTCAAACAGGGGTACTTTGCACGAATGGAGTGTGAACAGCATATAGGTCCCGACTGGCCACAGAGGAAGGCTTGGTGCTGGAGCACACAACTAGTAGCAGTCAGGAAGCCTGTTTTTCCTGCACCCATGTTCCCAATTGTTTTTGCTCGTCCTTTCTGAAATGTCTCTGCTGCCATTTGTTCTTCTGCTCCCTGCTCCAGCACTGCTCCCAGGATGGGTTTTGCTAAGCATCTGGCTCACTCCTCCAAAAACAGTTCCCATTAGCTGAAACAGGCAGACTGTCAGCAAGCAGGCAGAACATTGCCAAGCAGGACCCCATGCAAAGCAAACCGAAGAGGTCTCTCCTATTTACAGTGCATCTCCTCATTTTGGCCTGCCACCAGGGAAGGCAGCTGTGGACCAGGAGGAGATCACTGCACAGGCTGAGCAGGTCATAGGGATGAAGAAGCTGGTAGTTTGAAGGGAAGATGAGGATGCTGGCCAGGGAGCAAGTGGAAAGATGAAAATATGGGAGACTCCTGCTTCAGCTGCATTTTGGCAGTTGTGGGACTGTCGCTGGCTCAGAGCACAGTTCATGACTGGCACAAATAGCTATATGGAGGAACAAGGGAAAGGGAATGCTGTATATTTCACATACAATTTGACCCACCATAATCAAATTTATTAATAATAACCAGCAAATAGCTGAGTGGTAATGAAATGATACAGAACATGTTCCGTGGAAATTTCTAGACAGCACCAAAACTCTCATGCTGAGTTCTGTAAAACACTGCCCTTTTAAGGAAGAAAGAAGCCATTTGAAAAGCAGCCTTCCCATCTTCCCATCGGTCAGATGCAGCAGATGGATTCATTTATGGCAAAATCAATAGAATGAAGAAAGGAATGAAAAGTAATCAGGTAGCTGAGCACTAATACATCCAAGCAATAGAGTCAAGGCAGCAAAGGAGGATATATTGCCAGTGATGGGGAGCGGAACAGGGAAAATGGCTGAGGGAGAGGGAGAAGAAGAGGAATTTGTGGGAGAGAAACAGCAAAGCAGAGTTAGAGACAGGCTGCCAGACCTGGAGTTTCCCCAAGCAGAGCTATTCAGTGGCATCACACAGGCACAGTATAGCTGCTCATGATGGGGAGCAAGCTTAGCTGGCCTTGGCCGTGGGACATGGCTAGACAGATTCCCCTAGCAAACTCTGCCTTGCATGGTGTTGGGCAGGCAGAAGACCTTGGGTCTGAAGGTACATCTACAGACAGAGACCTAACAGGAATATAGAGAAAAGTTTGAGAAAGACAGGTCCACTGAAGCCAAATAAAGATTGTAAGCAGTGAAGAGGGAAAGACAAGTAGCGTCCTAGTCTGATTTTTGAATCAGATAAAATAAAGTCAAGCTCCATGAACTGGCACTCAGTGATTCTCATCTATAAATTTTTTATATATGTATGGTACTCCATGACCCACATGATGGAGAAGTTCAGAATGGTCTCTGCTGGCCTTACACTTTATGAATCTCAGAATTTATGAGTTTATATTTGAAAGTGCAGCGCTCTCTCATGCCCAGCAAGATACACTGTAGCTCCAGCAGTAGCTTCAACGGTGAGCCAAGTGGAAGCCACACAGGGAGAATGAACTCACGAACAACCAGGCAGTGGGACTAGTGCAATCACTTTTTATGCTACTATTTAGGAAAAATCTTACAGATTCCCCAGTATTTTTTCCATATGTGAAAAAAATAGCTGCAAGATCCAGGTCTCAGCATGGGGACGAGTATCCAGGCCTGCCTGGGAAGGTTCTGCTCTGCAGCTGGTCATTTCACACTGCTTATCTCGCAGCCGCCACGCAGTTCTGTCAGCACAGTTCTGCTTCCTGACTAGCGCACTCCATGAATCTCATCTACTGTCAGTGCATCCTGCAGACAGGACTTTGTTTGTATACACACATGCGCATGCGAGGCAGAGCTCCCCGGAGCTGCGTGCGTTATAACCTGTGCTTTGACCTCTTCCCTTCACTGGCTTTGATCAGGCTGCAAGATTTTTGTTGAGGACTTGCTATATATGCGAAGTAGATTTTGGGCTGCGTGATAAGGATAAAGCAGCGGGATGCTAGCCGAACAAACAAACAAACAAGCAAACAAATACCAAACCACTTCTAAAAACTGAATTTTGCTGTCACATGATTCTATTTGGCTTCTGTTTGCAACATTTAATGACAACCACACCACTGATGGCTGACCTTGAAGAGCCTGGCTGCAAATCCCCCTATTTAACTTTGCTGTGTTTCTCCAGGTCATCCCATAACCGTCTTTTCTCTCCTTCATATTTTCCCACATAGATCATTGCATCTGCAATCATAATATTTAAAATCGTAAACACTGAATTGTTTGCCTGCCTGCCTTGGAAAGACTGCCGCCAGTCCACCCGTGTGCACATTCATCTGCTGTCCTTCCATTCCACTCAAGCCACTTCTGAAACTGCGTGCCGGTTGTCCTCAAGGCTTCTTAGGGAGACCATGCCCTGCCTGAGGGAAGGATGCCCGCAGCACAGCTCGGCGAGCACACACGTGAGCAGGGCCTCAGAGATGCCCCAGTCCCAGGAGGGGTTTCGGTCAGGGCTGGTGCCTGCTGAGCCATGGGATGCAAACCATAGCTAATTAGGCTCATTCATTCCAGCCCGCAGGGAGCCAGTTGTTTTTAAAGGGAACTACGTAGATCCTGGTCCCACATGGAGCGCCTGTGGCCCCGGCCGGGGTCAGTTGGGCTGTCAGTAGGGACACACTTGCAGTTCACAAATGTGTCCCAGAATGAGCCAAAGGGAGAAGAGGGCTGTGGGAAAGCCCATTCCACCTTTTTCTGTCCCTCCAGAAAAAACCCTGGCAAGACAGAGGAAGCTGGGATCCCTTCCTCTTGTTATTGTTGTTGGCTTGTATTTTTGTTGCATTTGAGAGTCCTGGTCAGAAATTAGTTAAGCTCATTACACAAGGTAGTGTGAAAACAAAAGCGAAATTTCCTGCCCCATATATACCTCTGTCACTTCTCTATGAGGTACCTAGGTTTTCTGATGTGTCCGATGGCTGTCTTCCTTTCCATTGTTTTTTTTTACAATAACATGCTTAAAAGTCTCTGAACCTCCCACTTAAATATATAACAGCAAATTAGATCTACCCAGATACAACTGTCCTTATGCCTTCAAACAAATTTGCAGTTAGAAACTGAACTCAGAGACATAGTCACCTTTGAATTTTACGTTACACGTCACAAAAGCAGCAACTGCCCAGCTTTCTACAAATTATTTGTCTTGACTTTAACTCTCAAGTTATCATACATCGAAAATGAGGAATGGAGGAAAAAAAGTGCAAGGGAAAACCTGACCAACACTTCACTATGTGCTTTGCAGTGATCACTCCATCAGCCAAGAAGTCTGGCTTCCAGTTAAGGACTCTGGCCCATAAGGGGTTATATCACTGACAGGGATGTGTCCTCTGGGCTAAAATGTTGGCATAAGAGGTCTTACAGCTCACACTTAAAAGCAATAGCTCTGAGAGGGCAGGTACCAGAGCGTGTGTTTTTTTAAATCTCTGTTATATTCCTAACACATGCACAATGGCCGTATCCTGAAAGGGGTGGATTTTCTGTCTTTCTCAGCCCTGATTGATTTAGATTGGAATAGTTATTTGGTTTTCAAGAAAGAGTTATTGTTCCCATGTGCAGCGATTTTTATATGGCCAACAAAGCTTTGTGATGTTTCTAGCATATGGCGTGAGTGCATTTACTTGACAGCTCACTTTATATTTAGTCCAGAAGCTTGGGTTAGAAGTGGGAAAACACAAGCGGTGATTAGAAGCTCTTTAGCTCTCACCTGGCTCTTCTCACTGACTCCCTGTGTGGCTTGGGACACTGGACTAAAGCAATTTTCAAAAACAGCTCCTGAGCAGGACAGCCGAGTTTCTGGCTAGTGCAAGACACTGTGGGCCTTCTCCTTACATTGCTGAAAAAAATCAAATGTTTTTTGTCTCCTGAAGTGTTCACCTAACAACTTAACCACCTAAAAGTTACTGGTCTATATTGGTTTCCCCATTTCTACATGTGGTATGCTAATATTAATCTGCATCATCAACACGAACCAAGAATCAGTTATTTAAAATCTGTACAAACCTTTGATGATCACTTTGAATCAGCTCATATTCAGTCTTTCTTATTTCAATACAGAATTAAAGTCAGGTTGAATTGGGATGTACATGTGCTATGAAGTAAAAGGAGATCTTCCTTCACTAGCAATCCAGAATGGTCTGATTTCAGCCCAGTTCTAGTGGCAATTGTTTGAAGCATTTACTGCAAGTCCAACAAGTCCCAGCTGCAAGACTCTTTGTGCAAATGTGCAGGTTGACTGTTGCCACTTACACCGAGTGGCCTTCATACAGGATTTCTGGACAGCTAGCAGACCAGCAGCTTGGTATCCAGCCAAACAAAGTGACAAGGCAGTAGGGAATTGCTGAAATCTACCACCAAAGCTTATACAGCCAGCAGGGGTAGAATAACCCCTGTCTGTATCTGCAAAAGGAAATTCTTCCAGCATAAGCTGTCTCTGAATAAAGCCACATTCTGATGATTGCTGAGGATGACTTTACTCGCCCAAATCACAGGCATTCACTTTTTTTCAGCCATTGTTGCTCTGCTGTGTCCGGAGAAAATGGCAGGGTTATGAAAAGAGCTGCCCAGCTTCCTTACAGAAAAGTGTTATGTGTCCAGAATTAGACCATTTCAGAAAAATGTGTCATAAAAACAATCCACAACTCAAAGGTGACCAGCCACACGGAAACGTTGGCTGCTCTTAAGTATCTCAGGCGTTCCCCAAGGCCTTCTTCTCTGGATCCTCGCCTGTCAGTGCTGAGGTGAAGAATGTTTTGCTGTGTTTCCAGTATTGTCATCCTGTGCCCCAAATGGGAGGTGTATGAGGAGGTCTCTGGCGCTGAGGTCTACTTACAAGTCATTATGCTAGGCTCTGCTCCTTGACTGGGACTTTTGGTGGGACTGTGATGAATGAAAGTCATCCCCCTCATCTGTGTCACCACACAAATTATACACGTTCCATAGAGAAAATATTAAAGCAAATTTAAGCTTAAACTCTATGTGAGGACAATCAATTGCATAATGTGGCATAAGGACCAATACCAGATTGATCATCTGATGACAAGCAGCTCCTTTAGCAAGTATTGTCCTCTTACAGGCTGCCTACTGTTGTATTCCTAAAATTGCTAGGATCTCCTTAAATCATTCAGACTTGGGTGCTTCACAAGCAATTGCCAGTTTCTGAGTAAAATTTTCAGAATTACCTTTGTTACTAAGCCCTGTTGACTTTGAGAGGTACTTAAGAGATCAAACACAGGGTCAGGTTACTCAGACTTGTCCAGCCAGGAGTTACCAGAGGTTGTGCATAAGCTGAATGGCAGTAAATGTCTGTGTGCATAGAAATGCAATGTAATTTGACCTAATTTAAACCTCTCATATTATGAGGTAAGTTCAGAGCTGCCACAGACTGAAAGCAGACACACGGGAGAGGTATTGCAGCTTAGTGGACATGTGGTAACCTGCTATGCTGCAGGAGTTGGGTGGTTGATCTGGGCTCTTAGCTTCTCAAATCCCTTCTGAAAATGGAACTTAGGCACTTCAAAAAAATTGCACAAATCCAACTTGTATGTTGACAGCCTAAACTCAGCTTTGTGAGTGCCATGGTAGCTTTGGAGGCACTTTTAGAGGTGGCTGCTACCCTCAATCATAGCACTTGAGGGGAAAAGAAAAATAAAAAAGCTTTCAATAATAAAAAGTAACTCTGACAGAGTTTCTCTTTCCCCCAACTGAAGGGACTATGGGACCTTACAACTTACAATGATTTCTGACTCCCATGCAGAACACAACAATTTACTTCAAATAGTCACAGTGAGGAGATAACTTGGTAGTGGAAAACTGAATTACTGTGTACTTAGCTTTATTTTCAGAGAGGTTTCTAATGAATTTATCATGTAATTTCCATAACAAAGTGTGTAATTATTCTTCTTTTTTATTGCGGAGATTTAATATTGAGTAGTAGCCTCAGGTCTATTGCTAAACCACATGCTACAATAAAACTGTTGTTTTGTTTGACTTTAATTCTTAGACGTAACAAAAGGACACCCTGGCAGAGCTTGTTTAAAGTGGAAAATTGGCTACATCCCTTAAAGCTCAAAGAAAATATAATTTATTATACAGTCTTCCCAATGTCTTCATAAGCATTGTCCATTTTGTGGAAAACCGTGTCAATAAATCAGCCACTAATTGTTGTTTGAAGGTCAAGCTAAAGGTTTTGTTTTTCTTGCAATTGACTTCTGTAGGTGAAGAAACATTTGGCTTCACAGCTAGACATTCTTGGAATTAATTTTCCACCAGTTCTTATGCTACTGAATGTCAAATATTTCTGCCTTTGAAACTGTCACATCATTCTGAGGAGCTAAATCTAATTGCCACCTCTTTGAAATATTTCTTTGAGCATTTCTGTGGCTTTTTAATTTTGTCTGTATTCTTTCCTTTTCTGCCTCTGGCACTTTTTTTTTTTTNCCTCTGGCCCTTTTTTTTTTTTTTTTTTTTGGCTCCAAAGACCCCTCTGAATCTAAGCGCCTTGTTAGCAGCCAGGCTAAAAACAAAAATTGCAAGTGAAGCTTCACCGCTGTGTGCTGACTTCCTTAATACTTTAGAAAAAGGTCTCACCTGCCCCATTAGGCTGAGAAGGGGAGCATGGGTGGCTGGTGGAGAGGCAGCCACGAGAATTTGCTTCACAGATGCAATAGTCTGCATGGGAATAGATGTAGCGGATGACTGGAGCGAGACAAGTATTGACAGGGGCTGACAGGAGGGAGACAAAGGAGAAAGCAACCCTGGAAAGCTGGCTGGCTGAGGGTTTCCAGGCTCTAGCTGTGGGCCCTGGGAGTGCTGTGGGAAGGGCTATCCAAGAAAGGCAAGAGGCCATGATGAGAGTCTAGCAGACAAGGTGACCTGGAGTCTGGATGCCTTGAAAAGGAGCAGAGGTAACTATAAGGATGCAACTCTTCCTTGATTTCATCTCATGCAAGGAGCTGCGGGAAGGAACTGCTGTATGTAGGACATTATCACAGTTTCTTTCCCATCGTGTGAGTTGAGTTATTGTATACCACTTGGCACCAGTCCCCTGCGACTGGCTGCACCAATGTGCTTGAAGCTCTGGCTACGCAGCCTGTTTCTTTGCTCCTCATGGTGAGTCCTGGTGGAAGGCTGCCACACTGCTCCCAGCACAGTGTGCAGTGCAGCATCCTTTCTGCTACAGCCACCGAGGCTCATCTCACCCACTATTAGGTACCAATAGACATCTACACCTGGACTAACTGTCTAAACTCACTCTATAATTAATGGGGAGAAACAGACACACCTAAAATGCAGTTCACCTCTTACTGAAGCAGACATCTTAAACAGGGCAGATTAACTGCTCTCCCAACATACCTATTTCTTTTCTTTGAATATAAAGGAAGTAGGCTCTGTAAGCCTCTAAATTTAGTTTAGATGAATGCACTCTGCATATCTGTAAGAACAAATTCTTTTTATACAATGTTGACATTTGTTGGATTTTTGCTTCTTCCTGCTATTTGTTCTTTTCCAGACCACTAACTCTTTTTCATATTTTGATCTCTTTGCCTTTATTAAATGTACGATGCATGATGTCTGTTGCTTCTCTGTTGCCTTGTTCATTTACTAGATACCACCCACACGATTAGGTGTCAGTTCCATCACAAAATATTCACTCTGAATTCACTGACTGAGTAAAAGTAGATCTTCCCTTGTAGATGTTGACATTTGGACCAATGAATCCCACCTTAGGTTAGACTTCTTAGGTGCAGAGCCTAGCAGTTGCACAATGTCTTAGAAGCAGAGAGAAATTCTACATCTTTTCTTGAAGAACTAGTCTTCCAGCTGAGAGAGGCAATCAAAATAGCAAGGACTATTTTGTCCAGCAGCAGATTGGGAACAGATGATTTCAGAACAGAAGTGAATTTTGGACAGGAGTGTTTGGATGTGTTGGATGGAAAAGAAAATCTGGGTCTATTCTTCTAAGGAAGGAAATGAAATCTTTCCACATAGACAGGAGAAGAGACTAAAATGAGAGAAAGAAAGAGGATTAAGAATGTAAGAAATTAGGGAGGGCAATTTGCGGAGGGCGTCTATAAATCTCTCTCATCTCCTGCTCTGCTACAATCAGACCAAATTTTAGAAATGATTGATGGTGCCCTCCTTCCTCATGCCACCTCTTCCCACAGGCAGCTCATGGTGTCACGGTGTTGGCCCTGCCCACATCCCTGAGGAGGGAGCCTGGCCTCCAACAGCAGCCAAGGTGAAGGGGTGGGAGGGAAGGACTGCACGGAAAGATGTGAAGAAACTGTTCAGCTCTGTTCAGACGGGAGGGATTTGTACCCTACTGAGATCTAGAAAAACAAGTGGAAATTGTAGCCATAAGTTTTGAATAAATAAAATAAATATTGGGAAAAAAAACCCCCAACCAGTTCTGCACTTCTAAGGAGAAAATAATATTTGATTAAAAGACAAAACATGTATGGGGTAACTTTTTCATTTCCTGTTCATGATGAAGGTATTACTGACATTATTTAAGCTGTGTTGAAGACATATAACGAGAGTCTAAGCAGATATAAATGTTCTTTTGGAATGTTATTTATAGCTCCTTGGTACCCAATGCCAAACGTTAATAAGGTTTATGAGAAACCAGTGGAGACTGTAAATTGCTAGACTTCTAATTTAAATCATGTTGCTGACTCCATTTGTTTCCTACACATTGATCTGACATTCAGATAAATCTGATAAAATTCTCCAAGTTGGAGAGAGATTTGTTTTCTGTCAGTGGGAATCTAACTATTAGAAAGACAAGGAGTGAGGTTATTGGGAACAAAGCCACAGGCAGTAATATACCATACTTGAATACTTCTTTTTTATTTATTTAAATGTTACAGTATTTGATAAATTGCTTATGCAGCCATTTAACCGACTCTTCTGGAAAGTGTTTATTTGCAGTCACCTCAATGTCAGCAGTGAAATGAGCTGGGACTGAAATTTCATTAAGAAAGTCATATTTCATTATTATGGCCCCAGCGATCATCACTCTGTATACATTAAGTACGAAACCTATAGAATGTTTAAATAATAGTGCAGCTATGGCAAAAAATGGGCATGAGCCAGACAGGATATTCACTGCTAACTCACTGGTCGTACCAACAGCTTGGGCTCTTGTGGGACGAATAGCTGAAAGAGTATGTGGGTCTTAAACTTTGAATTTCCTTTGATTTGCCCATTTCAAATTGTAGCCTTAATTTCCTTCAGTGCAAAGAAAACCTCAAGGTACCTGCTCTGTGCTAAATTGAGCCCTCCTGCTGTAAAACCAGAAGGGGAAGGCCAAAAAGGGAGGGAAAAGGTACAAGGTTCCTCGTTAGGATGTCTCCTCTGAATGCTTCCCTTGGGACAGAAGGTGTTTTCCCTCCTGTTAAAAGTAAGGTTACAGAGGTGGGTCAGTCCCCTGTCCTCTGGACATCCACAAGGTCCGGGCCAGGGGCTGGTGCACTCCAGCTTTTGAAATTCCCACCATTTCAGAGCAGCTAAATTCAGCCTTTTCCCAAACTGCACTATAATGTGTGTCTACAAACCAGCTTACCCCAGTTTAGCTAAACTGGCTTAAGCATTTCTTCTCCCAGACTACATGTCTACATTGCAAGGGTTTGGTGCACCTATGGAGGGGCATGATTCAGAGCCTGTGAAGCCAACAGAGAGAGGGACAGACAGACAAACAGGCAGGCAGGGCTGCAGCAGCTGTGCTGGCCTAGAGTGGGTGAGAGTCCACGGCACAAAGCTCAAGGCAGTGGAAGGCCCTGCTAGGAGGGACATTTTGCCCAGGTGTAGTCTTGCACCTTAATTTTTGTTCCCATCATACACACTGTCACCTAAGTGGTCTGGTGCACCCCAAACGTCACACACCGACTCAGAAGCAAGCTGCAATATTTGCATCTGCCCGTGTTATGAAGGTAACTTTGGGTTTAGAAGCTTCATTCTGAGCAAACAATATTTGGAAATAACAGCTTGTTAAAATCAGGACATGGAACGCTTTTATGGCTCCTTATGCCTTAGAAAGATTAATGATACGTGGAGTTTTATTCCTATTTTCTGTCAGTCAGGAAAGTCCTCAAGGAAAATAGGCATACAGAAATGAACACAATTTAGATATAGTAAATGAAATAAATCATAGAAGGTAGGGTTATATTGGGGTTTTTGTTTGTGCCTTTGAATATATACCGGGATGAACCAAATGAGAATCAAAATATCACAGGAAAATGGGACGAAAGGGGACTTGAAAGACAAGCAGCTCTTGGACAGCTTATCTGCACCTTCCCTCCCAACAGTGTGATTCAAACCCAGCAGAAGTCAATGTGTGTCATAGGCTTCGGTGGCTTTAACCCAGCTCCTCAGTGTTTTACAGTCCCTTTGGAACACAAGAAATCTAGCTTGCCTCCTCTCATACACCAAATAAAGTTTCCAAAATGTCACCTCTACCTTGCTGACTACAGTCTTTTCTTTTTTAATTGTACACGTGTATCCCTGAGAAACTTCACTCCAAGTTCAGGATAAACTCATGTTTCCTCTGCTTGCCAGAAGAAAATGAAAAGTAAAGCCCCATCAATTTTATTGCTCATAATTGTGGATAAAATGCAATATATTTGGCTCATATAAATTTGCTAGCAAATTATATTCAATAAAACCCTGGTGAGCAATTTAAAAGCATAAATCCCCCCATGCTGAAAAAAATCTCATAAATTATACAAGAAAAAGGAGTGATTTCATCAAAGAGCCAAGCTCTGCCCATGGAATGTTTCAATAGTACTGGATTTATAGTTTTCTGGGAGACGATTTATGATCCCTAATTTTCTGCAATAAAAAGCTCAGTGGGGATTCTCTGAATGAAATATCTTTTAACAAAGAAATAAATAAAAAAAAAATCCATCTGAGAGTGAATGCAGACAATGCCATTCTTGGAGAGCTGCCCCTTTAATGCTCCTGTTCCAAAATTAATCATGGAAGACCCTAATAAAGATTACATAGTGAGAAAGCAAAGGAAGACCATTAGACTTTGAAATAAATGCATTGCACAGTTGGAGAGGGCATTTTTAGTAATAAATTCACCTGTGATACTTCACAGCCATTGTCCTTAAATAAGAATAAAATGATCAGACTGGTTTAAAGGAAAGGTTAAACATTTCCAAAACACACAGGGTTGATTACATTATATAAATAACCTAGAGGGGGAGGTTGCGTGTGAAGCCTGTGGGCAGACACGATGTGAAATCACAGCTAGATGCACAGAGAGATTCACTCACTTCCCCTAATCTTAGGGCTCTGATTCACAGTCCTTGCCAAATTTAGTGGTGGTGGCTGAAGAGGTTACTGTTCCCACAGGCCATCAGTCACCAGGCAGCAGGGACCATGAATCAGAGCCTGCATCTGTCGCAGGTCGCAGACCAGGGCACGAAGGTGAAGTGAGAACGACAAGATTTAAGTTAATATGCCAGGCTGTGAATTATAACAGCTGAGGAGGAGACTTAATGTCTCTTTGACTGCTAAAGGGATGGGAAAGGAAAAAAAAAATCTTCAATCATCTCTTAAAAACTCCCACATAAATCACCAAGGTTGTGACCAAGAACTCATGCTTTGACAATCTGCTACTGGGTGGTAAGAGAGAGAAGATAATGGGCTGGATGGAAATTTACTGTAGTACACCACGGTTGTTTCTCAAGATGTTATTATTCCCATTTTATTGATAAGAAGCTGAAGCACGTAAAGATGTAAAGACCTGTGTGAATGATGAGACAAGCAGGTTGACAACACTGGGATCTGAGCGCATTACCCTGTATGTCAGGTTGAGGACTGTCCTCTCTCTCTACCATACTAGTCATCCATACACAGTCCACAATCCTAGTACACAGGGATAGGGATAGCCATCCGGACAAGTGGGAGCAGTGAAAGTACCTACTGCTGAGTACCTACATTGCTGGGGTCAGCAGCAAACACTCAAAATCTTTCTTTGTCCCTCCAGACTTCGAGAAATTGAAAAGGGTAAAGGTGCAGTTCAAGTAGATTTCCTATTTCTATCCATTGGATTTTCCCTGTTTTTTTCTTCTGTGTGAGAGCTCCAATCTAGGCCGCCAAACTTTCAACTTCCATGGCAAAAAATATAGACACAGGCAGTTAGGGGCTGATCTAAGGCCCTTGCAAGCCTGTAGATGAGAGGATTCTATT
This sequence comes from Scopus umbretta, assembly GCA_013400535.1. Classification (NCBI taxonomy): domain Eukaryota; kingdom Metazoa; phylum Chordata; class Aves; order Pelecaniformes; family Scopidae; genus Scopus; species Scopus umbretta. The sequence continues at coordinate 21,356 of VZTL01010372.1, forward strand.
GCCTTTGCTAAGTATTAGATTGAGCCCTTGCCTAAACCCACGTAATACAAATGAAAAGAAAATGCTCAAAAACATTTTGTTTTGACAGCAAACAATGGGCAGAAAAGGTCACTGAAGATATTTGACTGACCAGTCTTTTTCTCATCAAGTTTTATTATGAAATAGAACAAGAATTGCTGAAAATAACCTTGGTTTCACTAACTCTTTCTTACATAGCACAGCAGACTCAGTTGACAGAGCTTCGGGAAAGAGGGGTAAGAAAACTGCAGCAAGGAGGAAGATTTTTCAAGAAATTAATTCAAACTCACATTGCTGCTCTGGAAGACTACCAGCTAAGAGTGCTGAGGCAGAACAGCTGGCTGAAAGGAAGGAAGTGTGTCTTTGGAAAGGTAATTTGTAAGTATTAAGCATGCAAGATTTGCTATCTATCATCTATCCCTGCTCCAAAACACTTTACAAGCACCGGGCATTTTGCCCATGTCTGTCTGGCAGGACCTGGGAGTACTTCCTAGCTCCTCTGCCTAGGTATTCACACCAGCTACATCCAATGCTATGTCGGGAACAGACCCGGCTACAGACTGGTCCCTCCATCCCATGGAATGGCAACCCCGACTTAAGGCCCAGGAGGTAACTGCAAAGTGCCCCTGCTGCTCCCCTGATCTGGGCAGAGCGTAGGTCCCTGGAGCTAACTTACCCCGTACTCTTACACCACTTGTGGCTGAAACAGACCAGGAGAAGGCATTCGTCAACACCCCATCCGTTGTTTCCCTAGAAAAAAAACCACAGACTGTACCTTGATCATTCATTGCTCCTACAGAGTTGTTTCTGTGTTGTTTCCTTATTCTGCTGAGGATCTGGACTGTATTTCTGATTGATCAAGCATGCAAAATAAGACTTTTTTTGCAGGTTCTAGTTATCTATAGATCTTCTAGTAAATATATCTATATTCTTTTCATCCACTATTGGTACTAGAAGAGACTTTAGGGAATGTATACATGTAGCCATATATTAACACGTCTACTTGGCATCCCAGAGTACCAAAAAAGTAGCATTTTCTTATGCAGACAGTGGTATCTGGCTTCCATACCAAATAGCAATAACATTAATTTGACATAAGTAGAAACATCCCTACAAAACAACAGCTCCCCACAAAATAAAGGCATTCAAAACTAGAGCTCTGTGATCCATTCAGTCAGCTGACTAGATTAAATTTCAGAGAAAAAAATAAATTTCTTTTTTATATATCATGGAAATAGTTCTAACATTTCAGTATATTAGACTTATCACTGATGGTGCAGTGTCCCAGTGTGTCCCCTGAAGTATGTCAACTGACTGACCTAGGCAGGAGCTGTTTCTGCTTCGGAATAGCTATTCCTGAAAAAGTCTTTTAAACACTCCTTTGGTGGATCTGTCCAGGATTTTGACACAACTTGGGGAAACAAAATAGGTGGAGAAAAAGCACCATCTCATAGTTATTTATCTTGATCCACAGAATAGATCCAAACCAACCCTCCAGACTTTTACTTGCTCCCATATGGAAACTCAGGACAATAAACACGGTAATTATTCATGGCATTGTGAAGCCGTACTGCATTAGTACAGGATCCCAATGATCTGCAGCAATAAAAATAGGATTTTTGAATAACCTGCCCATTATTAGTGCCTAAAATAGCAGAGCTGGTAACCCAGAATGGGTTATGTTCAGAGAAGTGAAGGACCTCTGCCTGGAAGCTTTCCCTTTTTCTTGTTCAGCACAATCTAACTGACCTACAAGAGGTCTTGCAGCTACTAAGAAAGGAACCAAGCAAACAAGAAGCCGATTCCTCAAATTGAAATGCATAAGAGGACTTCCAAAAAGGAGACAAAACAACTAAAAGACAAATGTACAGCAGGCATAAAAGAAGCGGCTTGAGTTGGAGAACCGTCTGCATATATAGACTGAAACCAGTCAGAGACATACCACCTGGGGAGGGGCCCAGCTTGAACAAACAGCCTCACAGGCAGCATACGTAATATGCAGGGTAACATTTTTGCGTAGTGTGTTCTAGTAAAGCGAGAGTCGTAAACATCCCAGAAACAAGGCTGGAAGGGATCTCAAGAAGTCATTTACTCCATGCTTTTAATGTGAGGCAAGCTAAATACAGCTGAGAGTGATTTGTTCAATCTGTTCTTAAAAATCTCTAATAAAGGTCAAGCCACGGATATACGTGGAGCGCAAAGGAAGGAAATGAATTCAGAGCAGACTACCTGCCTTGCAAATGGATGGGTTCCTCAAGCTGACCTACGTGTCCCCTGCGAAGTTGCGTTATTGAAGCAATAAGCTACATCTTTATTGTCAGTTACGGCCAGAAGTACTGGCTGTTGGGATCAGATCGCCAGTGCTAATGCTGGGTACCCTCATTTTCTCCAGAAGAGTCAGAAGAGGATAAGGGAGAAGTGGGAAATGGCCCCTTTGAAAAATAAATCTACTGTTATCGACACAAGAACAAGAGAATTATCTCAGTACAACAATGAGTTGGCAGCCGAATCTTGATGGCTCTTCAACATATCCAGGAACTTGCCAGAGTCACAGGCCATGGCACTGGCCGGCCATGAGTCATGAGTTATGATCCTGAAGACAGCCTAATCAAGGTCAAGATGGCCCCACATTATTCAGATTTAATGCAAAGGTTATTTTTGTTTGTGATTTTTTCTGAGAGCTGAAGGCATAGGAGGCTCTTCCCAAATTTTGTGAAGGTATAATCCAAGACCCAAGTGCCATACAATCAATATTCATCAGCACCCAATCACTAAGGCTTATGAGGGGAAAATATTAAAGGGAAAGGAAAGAAATGCTCGACAGTAAAAACAGGTGCTTACTAAATAAGCCATAAATGAGGCAGAGACCACTGGCCTAAATATCGTGGTGCATTTATTCCTTTCTCCACTGAATTCCACACATAGGAAGGCTGAAATGGATGAAAATGAAGACAGAACAAGAGGATACTGTGTGCTTCATGGACGGTCAGTTCTAGGATACCCCTTGGAGCAAATCAATAGAAAGCAAGAGAAAAAATACCTGGAAGGAGTGCACTAACCTGGCTACATGCATGCTCGGGCAATCAGATAGCTCACGGTGATTCTGGGCTACAGTGAGACAAATTGGTGCTGATGTTCATGCCAAGCCACAGATACCACACTCAATTTGTTAGGGAATAACCCCAGGTCTTTCCAGCAAAATATTCACTCCTTCCATATCCTCCTGTCAGTGAGCAATATGGAAAAATTTCCCTCTAATGGGTGAATTCTGTGTCCTAAAACAAGACTGAGCAACCATAGCTTGCACTTCGTGCATGAAAGTACTGGAGAATTAGAAACTCAGCTGAACCATGCAGATTGTCTGCTGATGAGGGTAGACGCTTATTAAAAAAGCGTGGAGGAATTTTTTCTTTGAAGTTTACAGCTGTTGCAATTTCAACCACGAGGCCAAGTTTACATCCATGACAGCCGAAAAACAGAAAAAAGAGATCCAGCTTGCTAATTACATAACCATTTTCCACCTTTTTTGTTTCCTTCTATTTCAGTGGCTTTGTCTGGACAAAAGATGATTTGTTTGGTACCCCAGGAAGATGAAGTCTCTTGTTGTTCCCCAAGATGGGGTAGGTGGGACAGGAAGAGTGTCTTGGAGCAGTTTTTGTCCCCTCTGGGTGGGAGGCCAGGCTGTTTTCAGTATGAGTGGGATTGCTAGTCTCTTCTCTCCCTCATGCCTTCCTCTCTCCACACTCCCCATAAAACTACCTCTACCAAAAATGTACTTCCCTCCCAGAGGGAAGCTGGGATGGGACTCGACTAGAGATGAAAGAGCACATTAGTGTCCATGCTTATTTTCTTTTTAGGTCACCTGTTAAGATCCAGCAAAGACTCTGGAGATGTGGTTTTTGTATTACCTGGATAAAAAGCTTATGCTTTCTAGCCCCTGCAATGACATTCTGATTTCATGCGTTTAGCACAGTCCATTGAACAAACGATAACAACCTTTGACTACCTCGATGTTATATCCTTGGTTAAACTGAGCTGCTGTCTATTTGTGCTTCACCTCAGAGCTGGGTGATCTCTTCCCTGTTGTTCCAAAATCAGTGAAACAATATTAAGACCATCCAAGACCAAACCTTAACATTGCCACATGGCCCCAGTTCAAATCTTCTTAACAAAACCTTTTCGGAAACATCCCAGAACCTATAGATTGCTTAGTCTGATCAAAAGAGCACAGGTGTCGGGGCAGGCATCTCTCTATGTTCATCATGCTGCGTGACTCTAAAGTTGATGTCCTAGGGACATCTGTATATGTGATGGACAAGGAGCAGCCTGTTGCATATTTGGCTGGTTAGTGCATGGTGTGATGGACACAGAGCTACTCCGCAATAATTTTAACAGTGTGCATTGGCCTAATAACTGTTTATTGCACAAATATTTTGGTTAAGTTTAATAGCAGACTGTAAGGAAAACAATCAGAAAGGAAGAAAAATGGCTTGAACTCAGTCAGCCCTGCAGTTAACACAGGACAATGGGAAAGTCATGGGCTCGCAGGAGTCTGGTTCAGCTTCCCGCAGGGCCTACTGAACTGGTTGGGAAAAACAGAGCCAAAAGTCTGACAACGGAGAAGCACAAATGAACTTTGGCTGCATCAGCAGAACTCTCTTTTCAGAGACAGGGAGATCTTGGGGAGCTGTTCAGGGGCACCAGACCAAGACTCAGGCACTCGCTGTAGTGTCTGCAGAAGCAAGACCTGCCTGAGTTGCCAAAGGGGCAGAGCTTTTGATAACTTGGAGGATGGGGGGAAAATTGCTCATTTGATAAATGCTTTTTGGAAAAAGAAACAATACTATAGTTTTGAGAAAGCAGTTTTGACATTTTGTGGGCATCATTTGTCACACTGTCCTGGAGGGAAAGTCCACAGGCATCCAAACATGGCCGGATGTTTTGGTGGAACCTTTTCTCCCTGTACTGCAGCCCCTGGCAACTCAAGTTGAAACGAGACCCAAACTCTTGAAATCTCCCACAGCTGGCCAAGACTCAATGCCCAAGGTGAGATCAAGACCTAGCTGCCAATAACAAACTCTGGTGGGACTATGGATGTAGAGGCTGCCCTGTGAGCCCCACAGCCCTGCTGGTCCTGGATCACCCTGGTCAGACACTGGCAGTTGGCCCCTCCACATTGCTCCTGCCAAGAAGAGCATCAGACAGTGCCTGATGTCTGAGCCAAACTGTTTTCTTCTCCTCTTGTGGGCTTTGCAGCCCATCAGCATCCCAACACCAGAGAGGCAGAAGTGTCGCTAGTCCTGCAGTCAGCCTGAGTGGGACAGAGCACGCTTGAACAGCACGGGGCAGGCTTATTACCATCAGGAGAAAGCATTGCCTATTGGTGCTAAAGAAGGTAACGCCCCTTGCTAGGACCTAGTATCCTTTGCTCTACTGCAAATAAGTAAGCTCGGCTAGTTTAAGTCACCTGAAATCATGTTTAGTCTATTAGCATATTAATGATTTTGCATTACATTTGCAATGGGGTAGGTACAAGGCCTGCTCAGTTCCTGCCTTCCAGCTCCAGGGCAGTAACAAGAAGTTATGTTAATGCACGTCGTCCTTGTGATCATTTGAGCATATCCTCACAGCATTCCTTTTCCATGCTGCATTTCAGGACTAGCAGTCCTCCTCTTCCAAAACCAAACTGCTTATTTAGATGAAATTTCATTGAGACTTCTGTGGGCATTATAGATGTGCATCAGTAAGAAAGGACACAGCCCTTGCTGGACGACAGTGAACGCTCACTGGCTTATGTATATGAGGACAAGTGACTGCTAGGTCATATTTAATTTACTCTTACCACACTGACCATAATTCTGTCTAACCAGAAGAAAACATTGCATGATAGGGAAAACAGGCAGACCACAAACTAAGTATACACCACAAAATCTAGTACAGCATGTTGAGTAAGCAGATGCCGCTGGAAGGAAAGTACAATACTGTAGGTACTGAAAACCTTCAACTGACATCTGCATTTCTTTATTCCTATCTAAAGGTCTCCTTTAATAGCTGGCTTCATGTTTTCATTTTTATTCTTTCAGATGTAAAATGGTGATAGCTTATATCTGCAATTCTCTGAAAGACATTTTTCTCCTGTTCAGAAAATCAGGTATCTTCTTGTTACAGGTGAATTAATGTTCATCGGATAGACAATTTCTGAGCAACACTGCTGGGTTACTTTAGAGAAGGTCATATACAAACATGAAGAAAACGACACTTGGCTGAAGAATCAGCAGCAAAACCAAAACGTTTGTCAACCTTAGATAACCTAAGCAGCACCTTGCCCCTTAGCAGGGAGCTAGTCTTGAAAAGCAATGCTAACAAGGGAAGAACTGGCCCAGAAAAGCAGCAATCTTTTCTCCTCTGTCCACAACTGCTTATAGAAAATACAGCTCAAAATCGCAACAGGGAGCTGGATGCCGAGTACCTCATGCTTTGGATGCACAACTTAAGAAATATTACAGGGGCCCACTTTTAGGGAGTCCTCTCAAAAATCAGGCTTTGTTTTGGATATCATAAGCTCTTCAGCATCACCAGTCAGATGCTAAGATCTTGGCTAGAAAGTACATCTTCCCATAAGCAGTACACACATCTTCACAACAGGAACCCAGTCTGCTGTTTGTAATGCTTGGCATTCTAACCTCAAGTAAATATACCAAGTAATCTGCAGGATATGTCTCTGAGCATGCTTACATGGTAATAATGATGTTAAAGTAGAACAGCCGTATGATTTATTATGCCTTGTGAAATAAAGCAAAGCCAATCTCTTCCCACCACGGGAAGTACCATCACAGTAGAAAATGGAAACAAGAAAAAATTAAATACCACCCAGGCCTGGTTCAAACATGCAAACTTTCTAATAAAATATCAGAACCAGATGCTGCTAAAGATGAGTGATAATTAAAGAAGATAAATTAAAGAAATGTTTTTCCAGGGAATGACTCTACTGCACACAAATTGTTTCAGCATGGGGAAAAAAATATAATAAAATTACTGCTGCTGCCTGTTTTCAAAAGTTTCCATTAATGAGTCAAGGCAGGTTCCCTGCTAAATTTCCTCATATCCAGGCTCCCTCTTTGCCTCTGTTGGTTTAATCTCGGTGTGGTTTAGCAGAGTGAGCAGAGGACCGAGCGCCAGGAACTCTGTTCCAGCACTGACTCACTGTGTGGGCTCCCTTATGTCATGCTCGGGGCAGGTCAGCCCTAGAAAGCACATCTCTGAAAATGGTCTTTGAGGGGTCCAGAGCCTGACAGTCTCCCCACTCTCTATGTCAGACGTGCATCGTTCACCAGAGGCTTTCCCCTGACTGCCAGCCCAGCAAACTGCTCTCAGGCTAAGCTGGTGGAGTGTGATTTTTTTTTCGGTCTGGTGTCTCATCGCAAGAAATGAGTACACTGGAAGCCGGATCATGCAGACACCTGTGCAAACTCACAGCAGGAAACACGGCTGGAGCGCTGCAGACGAAGGGCGGATTCAGCAGACCTGCTAAGACCACCCTGGAGCTTTATGTGCCTGCGTATGAACTCATCTTAGTCCAGGTTGTTGTTAAGATTCATCTTAGCTAAACACAAGATGATGCTTAAGACCCTCGAAAACTTTTAATTTCTTTAGATTTCTTGCATACAGAAAAGTGCCTATCCAATTGCCGTAGGCATTTTCGTAGCAAATAAAATAACGTGCTGCACCAGGAAAGGAAAAGAATAAAATGAAACCACGTAAATACATGGCCTAGTTCCCTTTTAACCACATGTTCCCCAGGCTCATAACCTCTGCAAATGCCTGTGAGGAATAACGCGGTTTGCAGTGTGCCTTTAAGGTCAGCAAATCTGGCCTGTTTCAGGCTGAACAAGGGCTCAGACACCAGATCGGGTTCCCCTTGCTTGGCGAGCGGCTGCCTGAGCACGCTTTGCCCATGGCGAGTGCAAGGTGAAAGAGCGCGGCGTCAGCCGACCGCAGCGAGGTTCACATCCCTGGGCTCCTGCCTGACGTGCCCGAGGGGCCGAGAGGACAGGGACGGCAGGTCGCTGCAGGTCGGCGGCCGCAGCCCCGCTCCCTAAGCCAGGGTAACGCAGCTGCCTGTCTCGCAGGCGAATGTCAGCAAAGACAGCTTCGTGAAGGATACTGGGCTCCCAGCTTCTTCTCCCGGATAGCAAAGTCAAACCAAATGGATGAACGTACACACGGAGTCAAGAACAGGGACAGGCCTCTTGAGCACGCGAGCTCCTAGCTATTTGCAGATGGTTTAGCTAAAACTGGGGATTTAGACTGGTTCAAGACTCCGTGCAAGCTGAACGTGTCCACAGGCCGCCGTCTGCCGGCCCCAGCCCAGTCACCCAGGTGGCAAGGCCAGCTGCACGCTGCACCCTCTCCTTCCCAGCCTCCTGGCAGGGAGGCTGCTGCCGCCACAGCGGCACAGGCACAAGGGGACGAGGCATGGGTGACATAGCTAGCGCTGCTTCCAAAACAGCAATAACCGTGATCTGCTGGCCAGACTCAGAGAAAGAGCAGTGCTGACCACAGCTCTCACTCAATCCTCTAAAAAGTGCATTTATTACGACCCTCTACCCCCTGCAGACCTTTGAACTTGAAATAAGAAGTATTGGTTACACATTTCATAGGGGGCCTGGTGATGCCTCCTCGATCTCTGCTTCAGTCCTTGTGCTACCCATGCCGGAGAGCATCCGCCCTGGCGTCAAGCTTCTCGCCTGCTGGACAGACTTCCCTGGAGACACTGGATGTAGGAGTCAGTGGAGAGGGAAGGGAGAGGAGAGGAGAGGAG
>VZTL01010378.1:0-40813 GCA_013400535.1 Scopus umbretta
AAAAAAAAAAAAAACTATTTCACCTTTGACTAAATCCAGTATTTTCTAGAGAAGAAACCGAAGATCACATGCAGGAACATGGCTCACGTATGTGGCTGCCCAAAGAGACTTCTTTATGACAATTATTAATAACCCCCCAAAAAAACTAAGTATGTCTCACAAAAATTACACTAATTGCAGGACAGTTGTATTGAGCCAGACAAATTCAGTAACAGAGGTGATTGTAAATAAAGGACTTTTGTAACACAGAAAATTTGGTATTTCCTCATTTGCTTTTGCCCAAAATAGGGAGTGAAGCTGTCTGATCTTCCCCCATGTCCTGAAACAAATCATTTGGGACTTTGCACCTATGGAGCTAGGAAGTCTTATGAGAACCGCAGTGCTGGGTGCCTGCCTGGCCTCACCATCTTGTGGGCAAATGACAGTTTTTGACTGTGCTGGCCGTGCTGGATGCTCAGACCTGTCTTTGCTAGAGAAGATAGCTTTTGCAAAAAAAAAAAAACCCCCCAAAAAACCACAAACAAACAACAACCCCCCCCCCAAACTACAAACAAACAAAAACACCCCCAAAACCCCACAAACAAACAAAAAACCACCACCACCACAAAAAAACCCAGAAAACCTACATCATTCTAAGCTGCCCAAACAATAAAAAATTAAGGAAATAAGTATATACTGTTCCTTCCCTGGCTCATTTTTTTCCTCAAACTTCTTGAAGATGCTTGGGGTTAATATAAACAAGAAGTATAACAGCGAAAACAATCTATATTCTAGTGAACTTGAACATACTTTTTCGCAATATGAAATTGCCCACAAATATTAGCACATTTTTTCAAATGTCTTTCCAGTGCAGCTGCAGAATGTGGTTTCCCTGCAAAGGCTGGTAAAAGGCAGAGGCATGGCAGTCTGTTAGAAAGATAGAGACACTAGTATCGACTTTAAGCAAAATATTTTCACAAAGAAGTTTTAACAGAAACAGAAATAACACTTGAAAAATTATATTATCCCCTCTGAGGACTGAAAGTTGAGAGAAAACACATTTTCCTCTGAAAAAAGCAAAGCAAACTGAAAGCCTATTCATAGAAATTTCACGACCAACTATTTAACAGAAATATAAGCCTAGGAGACATTAAATCACTGCTGTAGAGGCTACAGAGGTTATATCCAGAACCTTTCTTTCACACCCAACTACCCAAATACCAGAATATCTTCAGCATCATTCCTAGAATGACAGGAAAAATACCAGAGAACTCTTGGCACCTGAATTGTGAAGACATATTTCAAGACTACCAAAAAATAATTAAATGAACATAGCAACCTTTCAGGGGACCATGAGTCCCTCTGTGCAGACCACCAGGTGATAACATCACCTCCCACCTCATGGACCTGCCCGTGATGGTGCAGCGCCGCACCAGCCCTAAGCTCCCATTTCCCAAGTCCTCCAGAGCGTGTCCTGATCTGTGTGTCCTTATTCCTACTGGAAGTGTCTCCTTCGCAGGGATAACATGGGGAGAGCACCTTCGGTCTTCACCACCTACAGTTCCGGCCTCACAGTTCACCATGCAGCTTTTCTCTTCCTCCTCTCCCTTCTCATTCTTTGACTGACTTGGGCGCTGTTTCTATAATATACGCTTTCACGGTACGATCAATATAATTTTTCCTCCCTCATGTGCTGCCTTCCTTTGTCAGTGCTTTGCAGTACAGTTTTCTTACTCACATATGTAAGCCACTGCTGATTCTTTGTTTTCTTCTAATAAAGCTATCTTGCCATAATTCAGTTTGTGTGAGAAGTCTGTCTAACTAGAGCTCGCTCTCTAAATCTGGCAAGTATTTTGTCTCCCTGATAATTTTCTCAATCCATACTGGAATTTTCAGAAAGCAGAGAAATGTAGTAATGGAAATTCCTGCTATGTTTCCTTTCCCCCAAAGCATTAAATTTGGCCCTTTCAATATTCTCTTGCTCAATGAAACAGCAATAAAAAATCTATTTTCATTTATCTCTTAACTTGCTCTTTCCCTCCTCCATGTGAAAGCAGGCAGTACGCAGTACGCTTGCTAGTTTTCGGACTCTCTCTCTAAAGCCAAAGGCCTTCAGGCTCAGCGTAAATTTGGATCTAGGAAGAAACAGAAGCTGAAATTCTCTAAGACAGTTACCTGTGCTGCTGCTTCTGCTTCTGGGCTCAGACAAAGCCCTTTTCTCTTCCTGCTATTGCTTTTGAGGTCTCCCCCTGGTTTTCTTCTCCTCCGCTGGTTGCCCTCACAGGATACCGGGAGCTTCTGCTTAGGCTTCTATTGCCTGTTCAAAGAGAGAGGTTTCTGACTTTCTCTGCCAGACATAAACAAAAAAGTCCATGTTTCAGCCATGATAAGGAACAGAAGTGTAGCTGGTCATGCAACTTTTTGGATAGAAATCCCCAAGTCTTCTCTCATTACAGCCTTTATCATTTCTAGCAGTTTTCTGACCACTCTCACCCCAACTCACCTGCAGGCAGGAAAGTCCACTTTCCCAACCCATTTTAACTGAAAACATCGCACAAACGATAAAGAAGTGGAGGAAAAAACCTTTCAAAATACGGTCTTCCTTCCTTTCCTCATAGGAAAACAGGAGCAGTGTGGGTGCGCCTTTGCAAGGCAACCTGCATTTTAGAAATTCCCGTGTTTATTTTCTTCTGCAGGACAGCAAGAGCTTCTCAGGGAGCACATTAACTCCTGTGCAAGTAGCATTTGCTGTACATCTTTGGCTTGTTTGAATTACAGTGTTTTGGGAGGAGCGCTGTTAAAAGCTAACTTTATATCTATCACAAAGTTTCCCTTAGAAGCAGACCAAGCAGCGATGTTTTTCATTTTATGCTTTAGGAAATTTTACAGGTTTAGCAGTTTTAAAACAGATGTTAAGCTGTTCTTTCTTTTTTTTGTGTGTGGTGGTTTTTTGGTTTTGTTTTTTTTGTTTTTTTTTTTTAGCTGTGAAAATGTCTTTAAATCTCCTGAATATGCAGCATTCGACCTACTGAGCTCAATAATTTAACGGCGTAAGCCCTCAAATACAAAGTCAACAGACAGTTTAGATGAAGTGTCAATGGTGTGTAGGCAAAAAGCTGACATAATTCCTTAAGAATTTAGCTTTTAAAAACACCTTAATTCCTTCTTTACTTCAATTTTCTTCCAGGGCGCTCTGAAAGATCTCTTTTGAACCTTTTCACAGCTTTATATGGCTTTTTAAGCTATGTCAGCAGGATGAGCAGTAGCTTATAGGAATAGCAGTAAAATTATAAGAAAACTTATGTAAAAACACAGTGTAAGACCATTTCCTAAAACAGACTTTTTGGAAAATCAATACATTTTCACTAAGGTAGATCACCCAGGATCGTAAGTGAAAGAATTTTACTAAACAAACTATAGCAAAAGAATTAAACCTAACCACCAACACTGAAAGTAAGTATATTCATTACAAACCCATAGGACCTCTTTAAACGACATAACATTTCACGAACTGCTATGCAACTCCATGGAATCTGAGTTGGATCTCAGCTCTATCTTTATGCAGTTTCATCTTTGTATACTCAACTTCAAAAAAAAATTTAAAAAATCTAATTCTCAGAAGTTTGGGAGAATTTTGTTTTACCCAGACTATGAGTGGCACTGTGGGCATTTGATAATCCTGAAAACATCCTCAAAGTTGCAGAACCACTGAGAGCTGCTGCAGGTTCTCACAACTGTACACCTGGGGGACACTGTGGTTTAAAAATGTTCCTGTGGATGTAATTTCATAGCAAACATCCAACCTTCCACATTATCTTAACCTGAATTGGAAATACCGATGAATCAACATTTTCTTAACGAACTTTGTTTTAATCCTGGTATTACACTGATCTTTGAGGAAGGAAAATCTTTTTTTCACCAACTTCAGCAGCAGCAGAATGGGAGCACCTATTGGTGTTTTTAATGAAGTTGAGAGATCCTGCAATTCTTCAAGTAAAGAATTGAGGTCTCCCTTTAAAAACAAATATTACAGATTAGTATTCTTTCTTTCTGAGATATAGAGCTTTTTACAATGAAACTTAATGAAGTAGGCTCTAACGCATTTCCTGTAATATATTTCAATAAAAGAAAATATAAACCAGTAAAGTTGCTCACGTAAACATTCAGGATTTAAGGAATTACTTAAACAATGAATGCATGAAGTTATTAACCTTCCTGGAGAATTAAAACATGCCACTACATGATGGATCAAAACCAGCAGCAGTTTCAAGTTTGAAGGATTGATTATATATACACAACTGAAACATAATTAAAACAATATGCAATTGTGTTGCATCTACAGAAAATTTGACCGGACTTTTAGACCATTAGAACGCCTTTGCAACAGCTTTATTTGGTACATTCATCCACCAGTTAACTCTTGGCAATGGCACAGGCTCCAGAAGACTGTATTCTAATACTTACCCTCAAGTAAAGGCACAGTCTGGTGAAATCAGTGATTTTTAGATTTTTTTTTTTTATTTTTTTTTGCAATATTCTGCTGTACTGGAATATTAAGAGGATCAGCATGACTAAGTAAAACTTTGCTTGTGCATGGCAATAGCAACAAAAAAAACCCTGATACTAGACTAATCTGTGTACAGGTTTGTCTGCATACGTCAGGTATTTAACAGTAAATTTTGTAATAGGAAAGGCTTCGAAAATTTATAATGTTTTCTCTCTGAACCAGGTCACAGGAATNGAAGACAAGATAGATATATCTGAACAGCAGAAAATCTGGGCATCACCTAGAGCTTAACAAGTGCCTCTCTGTCCCTAATGCCTATGAAAGCTCTGTTAGGGATGGAGATAAATTATTATTTGGAATCATCCCCGAGTTCCTACTACTGTTGTGTCCTGTCCCTCAGAGCACCCTGTAATGTATGCTTAAAAGGATGCAGGAATAGCGCTCAGTGAAGAAGTTTCCTTCTTCATCCCACCAGTGCTGCTGTCATTATTTTTCTCTGCTAACAGCAGGGAAAGCTGCCACTACAAAGCTTCCATGATTATAGTCACTTTCCAAAACAGCAATTTCCTTATCGAGAAATCACTCCCTCTTTCTAAAACCCCTTTATTATTTCTGAGGAACAAAATTGTGCTCTGCAAGGATTACCTGAATGCATTAGGGGACTGTTGCAAAAGGAACCTACACATTACTTTTGATCCATCTACTCTGTGAGCAGTAACGAATACCGTACTCTTTTGAAACAGGTCACTGGAGAAAACAAAACAAAACAAAAATCCAACCAAACAAAAAACCTCACCTTACAAGGAAGAAAAGCTCTCAGCTGGTCATTGTATGCCTCACCCGCCTGCTGGGACTTCTTTACCAGTTTTCACATGGGAACAAATGGAGACAGACTTCAAGAAAAAGATGGGGTTTTTTTAAGGCAGAGGGTTTCACAGGAGACCTGAATGTGGTGGGGGAATCCAAAGTATGTATTAAAAATAAAAAATAAAAAAAATCAGTTACATGGAGGGTGTACATTGATTCTCCCTTTTTGGTTTGTTTTCCTTCTACTTCCCCTATGCCCATAAAAGGATTTCTTTCTTCAACTTCCCTTTCTCACTTGGCACTTCCATCCTGTAAGCCAACTCCTTTATTTTCATATGCTTTTACATGCCTGTCTTCTCACTTTCTCACCTATCTCTGTTCCCTTTCACATTGAATCCAGAAATGGACATTGCACGAGTAACAGTTAAGCATCTTCAGCCTCATACCCAGTGCCATCTCTGGTTCCTGTCTGGCAGACATTTAAAGCATAGTTCACTTCTTAGCCATAGCTGGATTCAGGCCAGCGCACCTTGACCATTGCTGTTACTGAGATTCCCGGTAGTCTCTAGCTAGCTAAAGGTAATTTTTTTCGTTAGCTCAAAAGACAACTGCTAACTCCCTGAGGTTAGGAAGCAACTTTCCTTATGAGTAAATTATTCCAAGTTGTCCAGTGTAGGCATAATTACAACAGAATGGCCACTGCCATGTTAACCACAGATAAGCTGGTCAAACACTAGAATGAAGCAATTTCATCCTCCCATTTCCTAATTTCATTTTTATCCTGATGAAACATGTCCAACAGAGTAGATGATACGTGTAGGTTTATACCAAATCTATAACTTGGTCTACCAAGCAATAATTTTCCTTGAGGAATGTGACAACAGCACAAACCAATCTACTGACGCAAACAAGCCTGGCTGTGATACCACCCACGGATGCACGACAGAGCTCTTACCTTGGTGTGAGGTCTTGGAAACTTTTCGCTGGTGAGAAGGAGTAAGGGCGCAGGACTCTCAATGAGACAGATAGAAAGATTTGACTGTCAATTCATGGAGCAACGTGCTGTCATCCCAAACAGCCTCTTTTCACATCTGCCTTCTTTTTCTAAAACCTTTTTCTTTCCTCTTTACTTCCTTGCCACTATTTCTGAACTTAGCTGCTTTTAACTCTTTCCCTTAAAGAGTGATAGCTCGATTCTATCATACATTTCCATCACAAACTTTGTGATGTAAATACTGCAAACTTCTCATGTGTTTTCTTACCTTGATCGCCGATGCCACTTGCAAAGCAACTCTAACAAGAGAATAATACAAAAGTAAAGATAATTTTTATAAGTCAGCTGAAGGCTTCCCTGGGAATCACAGCACAGGGCTGTGCACACCTCACGACACCAGTCACGCTATTATCCTCCAGACACTTATAAATTTACATGGGCTCCAGCCCTCTAAAATGCATTACAGAGCCTGTGAGAAACACCTTCCAGCTGACACAGGGACACTAGGATGCAACAGTCCCGTCATTCCCCGAGCCAGCAGATGCAGTGATGCAGAGCACCCACGTGCTGGCACAGGTGCCCGTTGCAGCCTTTACAGCAAGCAGTTGGAGGAGCAATTCAGTTGGCAAGTTTATTTATAGTTTGAAACACAAGTGAAGTGCTTCACTTTCCTCTGAAGCCACCAGGGACACTCAAATCCTGTCTAAACGTCTAGTTCTTTTCTCTGCTGCTGCTATTTTGAGGGCTGTGTTATCTTTCACATAAATCTGCGTGGAAGCAAAACCTCCTGTATCTGCTACTTCAGCTCAGCCCAGATTAGGTCACTTCTATATTTACCTTATTCTCTCATTTTTGTGAGGGAAAGCTAGAAAACGAGGACCGTAGATGTGTCTTCTTACTGTTGAAATACATGTGCAGGTGGCCAGAGACAATTCAGGGCTTCTCTTCCCTGCAGAGGAGGACCCAGTCCATCTTGCACCACTTGACGTCTCAAGGATTTTACCGAGACGTCTCATTCATGTCACTCAGAGATGACACAACTCACCACCAATGAGTTGACAGCAGCAGGGGATAATCAGGATTTGGGACACCAGCGTATGTCAGGGACAGCCTTCCCAAATTTCTCTATTTCAGTCCAGAGAGGCCAAACTTTAGGAGTGTTAATGTGCATCCATGAAGCACAATGCTGCAAAGCGAGGTAGCTGCTCTAGTAGAGGTCTCAAAAACTTTCTATTTGTGTTAGCACAGCTTTGTATCAAATTTTATTAGTTCTGCCTTTTAATAAATCTACCTAGCTCAAGCTGAAATGTTTGTACTAAAAAGCTACCTCTCAGGCCCTTCCTCCCTCTATTAGATGGAGAGAGGAAGAATTACAAATTATAAATGTAAATCTGCAATAATATGAACACAAATCTGTTTGTGAGATTATAGTGTTGGCCTATACATAAGGACATGGAGTTTGTATGTGACAGCTCAGGGATGGCAACAGTGAACAGCAGGGTAAAGAGTGATTTAAAGTTCCCTACTAAAAATTTGCCCGACGCCAGGGTAAAAAAGGGCTTGTGAAACAAATACCTAATGCCCAAGCAGGTGTCCTCAGAACAGTATGTTCTGCAGTACATGAAAAAAACTCATGTCCCTTATTGAACAGGACTGGGTTCTGCTTAAGAGTCAGATGTGCCTGAGCCAACAAAGAACAAAAGGCACCCCAGATTGGTAGTCTGGCATTAGACCTGAGAAAAGAGGTTTTGCATGAAACTGGGAAAATAAGGATGGAAAACAAGCACAGAAAGACAATCTTTTCTTAGCATAGAGCATTGAGTAATAAGGCGTATTTTACAAGCACACACCATCTCTTGTTTCTTAACTTTCACTGGGTCCTGTTGCCCATAGGTAGCTACACCTATAAACAAAATCCATGAGGAGGAAGGAGTATAAAGAGAAAGAACAATAAATTATCATTTTTGTCCCCTCAAATCACACACCTTCACACTGCACACTGCTAAGAGCAAGCTCTTTCACCGCCTGATCAAGTGGCAGTGCAGTCACAAAGCACAAGCAGTTCACATCTCTGAATATACCCCAAACCCGACATCTCTGCCTCCTAGGGCAGGAATACTATAATGAAGCTACCTGGAAATCACACACTGAGGTCACCTTCCATTCAGCAGCTATTTTCACGCTCTATAAATGAGGGCTCCTGGCTATCTAGGTGCAAACCCTCCCTCCCAACCCTCTTCCTGACTGAACACTAAGTACATTTTAATTCTAATGTTCCTATTCTCTGTATAGCAATATGCCATTCCTTATATACATCAGGGATTTGGGCCAACACATACTTCAGGCTTTTGCCTGCAGTAACAGGTAATACACAAACCCAGCTCTTGGGCACTTCCACGCTGAACAAATTTGACAGGGGAACCACTGATGCAGAATGAATGCAAATCAGGATGCCAGTTTATTTTCCAGTCAGTTCTGCACATAACTAGAATCTAATCCAGTTATGGTAAATATTCAAAATCTTGATGTAAGGGTGAAACATATGTAAATTGCCATTGTGTTTTTTGGTTTTTTTGGTTTTTTTTAAAGTAAACTAGAATCCAGCAAATCCATCTCATTTCATTATTCTCTGCAGCAGAGACGAAAATTCAGTTGCCAAGAGCAAATTAAAAATAATAATACTAGCAACACTTATTTTACAATTGCATTCTGCTGCTTAAAAAAATAAGGTCCCTGGATGCTATAGAAGCCAATAAATTATTGCTCAGGCTCTATGCAAAGTATCTCAGTGCAAAGTAGATTATCTGCTCACATGTAAAAAATGAAACCATGCCACTTCAAATCTGAGTACGCCACTGTCGGTGTGTTCTACACTTTTAATGAAATTTTAGAAGCAATCATTGATGACTATGCAGGAGTCATGTCTGCTGCCAGAGCTGTCAGTTTACATAAACGCCTAGTGGGAAACCAATATTAATGGCTTAAGCAACTCTGTACCCTGGAGCTACGTTTGGTTGTGAAGACAGGATAAGCAGGAACGCCAGGCTCTCTGCCCTGCTCCCCTGCCAGCTTGTGACGCATCTTTCAGAAGAGTGCCATAAACAGACATGAGTGCCTGTCTGCTTCTTCTGTCAAGGTTTCTAAAATCAAAGTTGTTGACCAGCAAATGAAAGCTAAATGGCTGTCTAGCCCAAATTACACGATGCTGCTTTAGGCGTTTTTAATAGAGGAAGTGCTGAGAGCTCACTTTTCTTTTTTATACGCCCTTGCATATTGAGTCAAGTGACAACACAATTTGCGCATTCAAATGGAAATGCAGAACATGTACTAAATAAAACCGTATTACGGCTTTACCAAACCACAGTTGGTTTTGTGCATTATTCACCAGTTTTTAGCCAAAAAATGATGCAGCTAGATACAGGCGAAGACCAAAAGCAGAAGTTTGCTCTCAAAGACTTTCATAGAAAAAGTACAAAATATTTTATGCTAACATAAGTCAGTAGCCATTTGGTTCCAGGAAAAAAAAGCCCAGGTTATTTAACCGAGAAACATGAATTTAAAATCCTCTCAAATGTTGGTTGTTTTCGTTTTGTTTTGTTTTTTCAATTTCATGGTAATTTATCAGCAACTGAGCATTTTGGTTTTTAAATTTCATGGCACTTTATCAGCAACTCAGTATTTTGTGAGAGAAAATGAGGTGATGTCTAGAAATCTAAATGATTCCAAAAGCATAGCGAGGACAATACAGTGTAGCTCCTAAAGCCTTTTCTTGCAGAAACCCCCCCTGTTTTTCTGTGTAACCCTATTACACTGAAAACAAAAACAGAATTGTGAAACTCTCATTAATATATGCACCTGTGGAGCAACAGCCTTTGTCTGATGTATTTTTCTGCATTGCCCTCACTTCACATTTCCTCAGTTCTTGTCCAAAACCTGCCGAAGCCAAAAGAAAGATTCTCAGTAGTTCCACCAGTGCACCTCAGGCTCCTAACATTATAATTTGAATTAGGATCCTACATTGTACACTATTAAACAATGCAAATTGTTAACAGTTGAGTTAACATTCAAGAAACTGAGAAATTACTCCGATAATTGCTATTGTTAAATACGTAAACCAAATAACAACACTCACCTTTTTTAGCTGCATGTTTATCAGAAGCAGAACATGCATCATGGCAGAAAGCAGCTTCTTTCTTTTGAGAAGTGGTACCCAAGTACAATATTTGTGACCATTGTCTTGTGGACTACAGGTAAGCTTCCTTGTTTGTATAGCAAACTTCATCTGCTTTCAACAGCCATAAATTGAAAGGTTATAGGGTTTAAACCATTTCCCAGTTATGATAGGTCTGCCAGGCAGCAACAGCTGGGCAATAAACTTTTAGCCATAAATGTTTCTGAAAGCAGTAAGTTCACGGCCAAAGCCATAACTACGGTAACATCAATTGATGTCCAAAATGCAATCTAGCTGCATAGTTCCCTTTAACACGAAACAATATCTTACATTGCAAGGTACTTACCAGCAGCCTCCAGGTTAAATAAGACGGGTTAAGGTCAGGTGGGATGGCTCTGAAAGGCTTCATCGAGTCAACCTGAGATTTGTGGCCTCCTCTGAGCTTCCAGCGTTCCCTGATTTCATCCCCATTCTATCGAACACTCTCAATATCACTTTAGACTGGATATTGAAATCACTTAGCAGCAATAAAAAAGAGGAGTGCTGCAGAATTGAATCCCATTTTGCTCAGCACACATCTCTAAACTATTACCAGTGTGAAATGAAATCTAATGTCTCCCTTAGCAATCCCATCTTCTTTGTCCTTTTGTTTTTCTAGGAGTGTTATGATACACTAAATCCATTTGGACACACAATAATACATGGGTTGTACCACAGATTTCAAGAGATTTCCAAATTTATGTAGCCACTGCATCAGGTTGCTTTTCAGCCATTGCACGCTCACAGAGAAATCCTTTAACAAAGGTAGAAAGAGACAATGCAAACACCTTAGATAAAAGACAAACTTACATAAAATGATTAGAAAGGGGAGAATGGTGAAGTTACCTTAGTGAAATAATTTTATCTTACCTAATCTTCAGAGCAATCATACTAGTCTGACTTTATGGGAAGATAGACAAAACCCTTTGCTATCATTTCACGAGTTTAATTTTGATTATTACTTCATACAATATTAAAACAAAGTAATCTTCTGTTAGGCTGAGTATATAAGCACAACCCACTGTCTCCCTTTCTGTTGCTAGGAGTTTACGTTTTCGTTCCCCATCGGATTCTTAATTACTGCAATTTGATTTACAGATAAGATGGCAATAATGAAGCTATGGTTACCTGTGACCCACTTCCTTTTCTTTTCCTTATGTTAGGTCTCATGGTAGTAGCAAACCAAAAACATGACTGAATCTGCAGTTTCATCTAATGCCCTCTTTAGGGACGCGAGGTCTACAATGGTACAAACACTGTACAGAAAATGTGACCAGTCGAAATCCAAATGCCTTGACTTTCATGGGGAAAACAGGACAACTGCTAAGAGCCTGTGCTATCCGAGACGCATCCTCTTCATACTGCTAAACGCTCCCTGATTTTCAGTCTTGTTTTTCTGTTGTTCATGACGCCTCCTCTATCTCTTCAACCACATCTTCTCTTCCATAGTATTGGAAGTTCTGCTGAAATAATGTACAAGGCAGGTGACTGATCTGCAGAGCCAACTAAGTGATGAATTTGCAGGGCAAATGAGGATATAACATGCCCCAGGGAGGAGTTTTGAGGGAGGATTACTGTGTTGTCAATTATTGAGAACAGATGTAGCTTATAGAGCTTGGGCGGAAAGCTCATCTGATTGCTCTTGGCCAAGTTTAGATGATGGCTAGTCAACAAAATGCGATGCCCAAGAGACTGTGAAACTAAACCCTCCGGAAACATGTCCAAAGAATAAACCAAGTGTAAGGCAATACTGCACTAATAAATCAACTGAGCCTCTTAACAGTAACAAAGTCAGATATGCGTATAACGATTCTGTTTAAACCATCTGAGGAGCTTGTCAAAGCTGTTCTATCAAAATAACATACATAATTACTTGTATTAAATACCAAGAGATAGTCAGCTTCTAGTTTTCCTCAAATTTAATAAATGCTATGACTTTTTGTATTAATGAAGATAGCAGTCTCTTTAGATAGCTGCATGTTATAGTGTCTTCTTGGATAGAATTTTTATCTCACTATTATTTCTGGAGTGCACTAGTTCTAAAAATGTCACAAAGACAGGATCTGCCATTGTAAGTCCTTGATGCAGCTTATCAGAATTACAGACTGACTAGTTACAAAGTAAAAAATCCTAAATAAAAAAAAAAAAAGTTGGAAGAGAAGCTTGCTAAATATCTGCACCAGTAACCTTGGGCAGTCAACAGGAATGGTATATAGTATACAGAAGTATACAAGGGGGAACTCCTAACCAAAACCCTGGGGAAGTAACAGCCTGCGCCACATACATCCTCCTGCAGAGGCACTCATCTTGGACATGGGAGCCCTTTCTCTGCCCATTTTTCAGCCTGGACTTTACCTTTGATTCTCCATATCCCAGGTGACAAAGGAGTTTTTCTCTTTCCTGAGATGGCTTCCCTCATTCCATTATTTTCTTTAAATAAACAAGAAAGTCAAGAAGATTAAAACAAGCACACAAAAAAAAAAAAAAAAAAAAGAAAAAGAAAAAGAGTTCTTGTTTTCTAGCCTCAACAGAGATTGCAGGATGTAAAGTAAATGTTTGTTCTTACTTTTCCCCGATTAGACTTGAATTACTAGTATTAATAACCACTGCAATTTGCAGTTAGTTCCCTGGAAGGAAATTTCATGCAAAAGTTGTTCATCTTTCTTTAGTTCTTCTGTTTCCATAGGCACTGGAAACAGAGAAACAAAAGCTCTCAGGATTCCTTGGGTGATGAACAGATGGGCGGAAGGGCAGGTAAGAGAGTGCCTTTCTAAAGTGCAGATGTAGGATTCACATCTATACCAGTTCTCTCTCTTCTCCTGGGCCATATTTCCAGGAGATAGATGCTCTAGCTTAATGTACATTTTTTCCCTTTTACCTGCACACATATATCTGGGTGAAAACCTCTTGTCACCATTTGTATGAGCAGTAATAGCCCCACTGCAAACAAAGGTGAAAAGCTCTTTAAATGGAAAAATATTGTTTCACCAGGTACAAAATGTTACCCCAGCACTAAAAGCAATAGTTATTGACGCTTTCCCCCAGTCATGGTTCTTGCTATTTGTGTCTCTAAGTCGAGGTATATGGTAGACAACCATTTTATATCATTTACGAGTTATGTAAGTTCTAACAGCATCCTGATGTCAAAATTAAATTTTATTTCATAAGACATTGCCTCTTTAAGTACCTTTTACACATAAATGTAAAGGAAGACTATTAGCATAGCTGTTAGACTATAATAAAGGATGTTCATGATTCGTCTCTTAATTATGCTTTTTCACTATCATACTGTGGCAGTACAATTCCCTTTTCAACCACAAACCATGTTCATGACTTACTTATAAGGCAATAAAACTGCAGATAAGAGCAATGGGTCATATTATTCTGTGCGATTGAATTGGAAGACAATGCAACTGCAGAGAATTTCTAATTCAGTGAGTCTCTTTCAGAAGATTTTGAAAGATCCTATTGCCACAGATAAATTATAAACCAAACAGCAATAAACTATATGACTACAGAATGAATTTTCTATAAAATGACAAGTGAGCTTCTCTTTAACTACATTAAATAAAACACCACTGGCACTTGTTAACTGGGTCAGTGTCAATTGCAATTTAGTATATGTGCCTTTTCATGCAATTAATCTGATGTAGCAAAAAAAGCATCATGTCGTGGATGTATGATAATATTGAGTGGGTCACCATTAGTCACCTGCTGCTGGTACAAATCGTAACAAAGACAGAGCATAGCACAGAAGTACCCATGTTACAGAAGAGTTTTTCACCTTAGAAGCTGAAGATCTAAAGGAGCATCTGAAGAAGCTGAGCATCTTTTTATCTCAGAAACCCTCCCAACCCCAGTAGTCCGTCCAGTTGTATTTCGTTAGATGGCAGCATGACGTACGTGGAAGGGTCCCTAGTTCTGGAGAAGGCCACAAGTGTCCTGAAAGACTGAACTGAGTGGCACAAGGCGATTGTCTGAGGACGGTGGCCATGAAAAAGCTTTAACCTTGGAACGTTAACAAGAAAACTTGCAAACATAAGAAAAAAGAAAGTTGTTGGGTGTCCCGTCCCCCCCAGCCCCAAATGGCTCTTATAACTAGAAACTCTGTAGCCTTGATGGTAAGAAAATAGGAATTTCTGGAACAGTCAGCCCAAGTAGGACCCATGAGTCTAACACAAAGGGAATTTTCACAGAGCTTCTCCAATATGGGTTGCAGTCTGGTTAAATGAGATGGAAGGGAGCCTCAAAGTTTCTAAAGAAGTTCATCTTATTTTTAAGTGTGATTTTTCCTGAATAAAATAAGACCTAAACTAGCAATCAAAAGTTAATGATTCATGAGATACAAGCATTTAAAAAATAGAAATTTAGGCAAAATGTAGCCATTGAACAGCTGTATACACATTCAACCCACTCATAGTGCACACTTTATATGTCAGAATGTATTTCCATGTAATGACAAATTAACTAACAGTTCATTATGACTTCATACAATAACCAGTTACTACAAAAAGCCGATTTTTTTGGTTCAGCCTGTTCTTTATGCTATATGCACAGTAATTTTCATTTGGTGCAACCTTGTTTTCTTTACCAAATCACACTGACAGAGCTGTTGAAACAGGGATAACAATAAAGATCTTCATTTTACTGCCTGTGTTTTGCACTTACACGACAGGCATTTGTCTGCTTAGGTAAGAGAGAACTGTTGATTACTTTTTCTTAGAAAAATGGGTCTTCTGGACCAAAGAATATTCTATTAAAGATAGAAATGTGGGAGGAAAAAATAGAATTAAAATCTGTTACATGCTATTGGAATTTTCCTTTTCCTACACCTGTAATTACAATGCAGTACTTTGTTCTGTATGCAAATGTTGGCAACTTCGCTTTTTTTCTAATCTGAATAATTTCACATCAATCTGAAGAAGTAATATCCACAAGGGAATTGGCTTAAAGCAATGAAGGAAGCTTTTACAAAATGTTCTCCAAGAGCTGATGTTTTGAATATATCTGGGAGAAGGGCACAGCGCTGAACCAGATATTTCAGCTACCACATGGTGCAGTCTACAGAGACAAGCCAGATGTTTAGCACTAGTTCCGAGACCCTAGTACCTGTGGGGAATTTTGCTATTTATTTGGAAAACACTTTATTTTAAAAAAATCCAACACATCAGCGGCATATAGCTTGTTATAGCAAATCTACAGCTTAAAGTTTTTGAGAGCATCAGATTTTTTTAAAAGAAAGAGTCTTTGTTGATCTAAAATAGGCTGGGCCACTGTAGTCCAACTATTTCTGAATAATAGCAGGTAGTTATTAAAAAGAGAAGAATGATAACACCAGACATATTACAAAAGAGACTGTCAGACGTAAGCACCCATAGGAATAATGTGTGGGGTCTTGCATGTTCAAGAATAACTCCCACAGAATAAGATGAGGAATATGAGGTTGAGCTTTTTCTATTCTTAGGCTTTTTTGTTCTGTGTGAAGACAATAGCTCTGGCTTTTATAAGTATGGACTTATTTTTCAGCAGGCTGAAGATACCAACAGTTTTGAAAGGTCACTGGAGTTGGTTGCTCATTAGTCTTCAGCCATTTTTTAAATAGATAAAAGCCAAATCATTGGCATTGGAAATTGGTCTATGATGCCATCAGCATAGAAAGATAAAAGCTCTGACTCCGATACCGGTTGGTCACCATCCAACAGTTACACTATTTCCAATGACATGAGAAAAAATGGTATTCTTTACACACATACTACCTGCTGGGTTCTTCCTTTAGTCTACAATTTGCTATAAACCATTAGTCTAGCCCACCTCGCATAAACACCAGCGTGGGAGGGAAGCTCACAGAATTACCACTGCCTTTGGTGTGCTGAATAGTGTAATATTTTCATGGTCTGGGGGGGGAAAAAAAAAAAAAAAGTGAAAGTGACATGCAGGATCTCTTCAGTTTCTGTTATTTACTCCTAAAATACAGCTCCCATTACATAAGATAACATTTCTATTCCAGGCAGAACAAAAGCTTAAAACTGATGACGTGAAGCCAGGGAACAACTGCAATACCACTTCCAAGTGCCAGGCTGCAAATATAAAGCCATACCTGCAGACAATATAGTGCATTTGTGCAGGCTATAAATGAATACAGGATTTAAGCTACTTTTTGCAGATGAAACTGGCAGTAGTCTTCTCTTAAGCAGTCAAATAAAGCAGGCTATCTGAGCCAGTCAAACCTACCCAGCTGAAGACACTTAGAGCAAGCAGACAGTTCTTGCTGAACGCAAGCCACGGCACCAGCCCTCGCTGAAAAATAGGAAAAAAAGAGAAAACCTAAGAAAGGTTGGGGGCTGGGTTTTTTTTGGAGGGGTGGGGAGTGGAAGAGAGAAGGAGGAACAGCTGCTTTGCTATTGGTTTATCATTGTACTGTTATGACTACAAACTTATCTATACTGGGTATCTCCATGGTGTCTTTCAGTCCCCTGACAGACTTACCAGCTGTGGGGTTATTATGGCTAGCGCACATCTCTCCACAGGGACTAGATACTGCACCACTTTATTTTAAGTATGATATAATGGAAAATGGAGCAGGGATCTCAAACGGCCTTTAGCTGTTAACCTCAGGAAGCAGCTTTAAAAATATCATATTTGTTATTGTAGTTGTTAATAGTTTCCAAAAGGATGGCTCCCAGGACTGCAAGAGCTCATTGACTTCACATACGTACATCCTTCTCTGAGGTCAAACGGGAATCGTTCATGAGCACACAGTTGAGAGAAGAATTACCTAATGAAGTGCTCTTGCCTGAGCACATCCAGCTCAGACAGCGCTTTCTTGCAAACATAAAAAGGAGCTTTTAATGTGAAAACCTGGTTTTGTTTGAAACTCGGAAATGTTTATGGGAAATTCTGCCTCTAGGCTCCGAGACACAGACGTTCATAAATGCACAAAGCATCGTTCGCATTTACATCGTTGTGGTCTCAAGGGGGAAAAGGTCTGAAAAACAAATCTGTTTTTACAAAGGGACTGAAATGAAATTATCCAAGTTAGAACATCTTAGTAACAGTGACAGCTTAAGGTACTTACCGAGGCGGACTTTGTTGAAATCCACTCTGTTGATAGGCTCTTCAAGAAACAAGATACAAAAGTCAAAAGCATGCATTTCAAAGTCAATACTGCAGAACTCTGCATTGAACTTCACAAATTTAGTGATGAGAAAAGAGGGCATTAGATAGTGACGTTTCTTTTGGGAACTGGAGAGAATGGGTGATGGTGAAGTGAGTATATTATGGACAGTGTAACATCCACAGTAGCTAATTTGATAACAAATTTGATAACAAATTACAAATTACAAAAAAATCACTTATCGTCACATGACAGTTCCACAGCATAGGAAGATATTAAATAAGAATTCCCCTGAGAATCTCAACTGAAATTTCAGGTGTGACTCGTTTGACCTATATAGTGATTTTTCAGACCGTATCTTAGAACAAGGCAGACATCTTTTTTTTAAAGTTTCCTTAGACTTGTGGAGTTTGTTTTTGTGTATAGAGCAAGATCTCTTTTCTTGTCACAGTTGGCATTTCAAAGGAATATCAACCAGAGGTAAAAGCTAATTTCATTCATAGGAACCACTGACTGAAAGTGCTTGCCTCTTACACAAAAGAGTTCCAAAACCTGAAATAATATCTGGTATGACTATATTATTGAGTCAAATAATTGGCTGAATAATTCTGAAGTATGCACAAGACAGAGCAAGAGGGAATGATGAACAAAGTCACTGCCTCAAGAGGAGGAATAAGCAAGAAAAAGTTTGTAAGAAAAGCCAAGTGCAATGACAGATTTAGGCTTTTTCTTTTGTTTTAGTCCGTGAGGTTGTTGGTAACATTGGGTGTTTGCAGCTTTTGAACCTGTCCTGACCTGGCAAACCTTAGGGTCAATGCTCTGGTTCCTGATGAGATGGGCTGAAGGGCAGGAAGAACAGTGGCAGATGAAGAGCCGGTATGCAAAAAGGGGGACAAATATGAACAAATGTGGCGTTGGGAGTCACCGAAGCACCCAGATGGGGATGTTCAGATGGGAAGCATTGATGATGGGAGCTTTGAGGGCCCACAGGATGTCTGGAGCTGGATGAGGGACCAAGCAAAGTAACTGCTGATGGGGTATGGAAGCGATGAGCAGCAAGAGGTCACAAGGAAAGGGGAACAGAGCGGGACACTGGTTACAGAGCAGTAAGGCCAGATTTATTGCATAAATGGGCTGGGCCTGGGATTTATTACTGGAGATGATGACCCCTTAGTGCTGCTGCTTATTCCTGTAGCTCGGTGGAGGTGACAGAAGGATGCAGGTGACTCAAAAGGTCCACTGTTGCTGATGGTCTATATACATGGCATTATAAGCTGTTTTACAGTTTGCTCTTCAAAGACTTAGCAAATTTCACACCATGTGTGAAACAACCTATTAAGGTTTTGCTTTCAAAAGTTGGAATATGCCATAATCACAGATGTCTGTGCAAGCTTTTTTTGGACACCTTTTGCATTACTATTGTCTCTGACTATATGATGATAGGCTGTTTTTCCAATATTATCTGTCTCATTCAGTGCTAGAATGGTCCTGCTCTGGGATTACTTTCAGGTTGATGGGAGTTGTCTACAAAACTCCAGCTTCACCTGCAGCAGAGGTTGGAAACTATATAGTGCATAGGAGAGGAAACTGAAGAAAGACAATCACAGCTGCTCTGAAGAATAAGATTCATGCTCTGCAACAGATGCCTCACATGGTACTAAAATCGCATTTAAAAAAAAAAAATCACAAAAGACAACTATTTGTATGTTTCTCATCCGCTGGGAGCCTGAATCGCAGTCTGACTGACAGATCCTCAAAAATACATCTCAAGAGCATAGTGAACCACTAAGATCTGCTCTTGTGCCTTACTGCATAACACGAGACACAGGATTTCACCCAGTCATTTCTGTATCCATACAGAACATGGTCTAACTGAACTAATAAAATCCAACATTTTTGATCATATAACTGCTGGCCTTCACCTTGGAAGCATAATCAGATTGGATTGCCTATCAATATTTAGAAAATCGGCTAGGAAAGATCCTGTTAAGCAGTGTTTTCTAATATAGGTTTGTATTTCTGGAACTTTTTATTTCTTATTGAGCTCTGAGAATATGTAAGATATGAACAGGCAAACACATTGTCTTCTGTATCTTTTCCCTACTATTCCACAGGATAAAAAATAACAATAGCAACAGTCTAATGAACTGTTACAAAATAGAAGATTCATACACAATTTTCTATGCTTAAACCGCAAAGGAGTGAAATGCAAAGACAAAAAAGACATCAAGTCAGTATTATTATTAGATTAAAAAAAAAAAAAAAAAGAAAGCAAATACTTCAAACCTGTCTGTTAAGTAGTGCTGTTTGGGAATGCTTTCCTTGCTTTTCTAATTGCTTCCCCATTGGGAGGAGGGTAAATGCATGTGTTGATTTTACTAAGATTTCCTTCTAAAAGGGTTGTTTAACTTTTAAGTAACACTGAAACACAAATAACCTCACTCAATTTACATACAAACTACTCTGACAAGCCAAATGCCTTCCCTTGGCAATAGCTGAAGCAACCCAGCCTCTGTCTGAAGCATTTCAGCTGTCCTGCTCACTCAGCGCTGCTCAGGCACTGCACATTCTGCAGTAAATGAGGATATGGTTACTTACAATAAAGCTGGGGAGCAAATTCAGTAAATTTGAAGCCTTTAAATGTCCAGTCCCAACTTCCTTCTTAACATTTTGCTTCAGCAAAGCGTTTGGGTATTGATGGCAGTGAGGGGAATTGATAGTGTTTGTTATTCT
This sequence comes from Scopus umbretta, assembly GCA_013400535.1. Taxonomy (NCBI): domain Eukaryota; kingdom Metazoa; phylum Chordata; class Aves; order Pelecaniformes; family Scopidae; genus Scopus; species Scopus umbretta. The sequence goes on from VZTL01010378.1 coordinate 20,345, forward strand.
CCTTCTTTCAGTTGTTCTGTGAACTGAAAAAAGGGAAAATAATTATTGGTGCACAGTCAGTTCCCATCAAAAAGCTGAATCTGACTGCATTTTGTTTTCACTTTTGATAGGTTTCTCACAGAAAATACCTCTTCTTTTTTTCTTAATCCATCCATAGGGATCCAGAGGGTCCCTAACTCTGCATAAAAGCTCACACTTTTTGCATAATTACTTTTAAAGCCTTTTCCCGTCATAGCATGGCTGTCTTTTTGAACTACTTATTACATTTCTCTTACTCTCAGTCTTTGTTGATGGTAAATCACCTTCAGGTAGTGATACTGTAGGCAAGACTGCCTGTTCCCTGGGAATCCTCTCTGCAGAAAGAATAAAACAGCTTCACTCACTGCTCCGAGAGCAGATCTGTGCAATCTAGAAAGGGTTACCGGCTGTTACCGGCTTAATTTGCAGGCAGAAATGCCTCTCCATCGTTCCTCCCATTGCTCAGTGGCTGTGTGTTTGCCATGCGGGAGAGTCAAAGCTGTATCAAGAGCATTCCCCAAACACCAGAAGTGGAAGAAAAACTAGCACGACTCTCTGGTGCATTAGCTGCAACACTTACTTAGGAACCATTTCATTCAATATTTAATCCTAAGGTTCTTTTAGCAGCTTGTTCAATTACTGGATGAAAGAAGGAAAAAAAAATAAATCACCAGGATAGATACAATTAGCCAAGACTTCCCTTCACCACGACCATTCATCACCAGTCTTGAGAAATCAAATCCTTTTATTCTCTCCCACTCATTCCACTCATGTTTAGTACTTCTATGTCAAATACAGCAGATTCAAAAGGAGTGACTGGGAAATACTTTTTTTCTCAAGTAGCCCAATGATTAGCATGCTGTTTTGAATGCTGTTGAGCTTTCTTTTGCCTTAGGTAAGCTACACACAAGTATTAAAGCAACACATTCAGTGAAGCAGGAGGAAAGCCTTGCTCCTTCTCTGCAGATTCTGGAGAAAGAAAAAAAAAAAAAAGAAAAGGTATAAGAAAGGGCTTAGATACCTACGTCAGGAAAGGCTGTTGATCCCGCTAACATGGAATTACCGGGAGTTAGGCAGCCTAATGTTGGTCACGGACAGCCTAAATCCTTTTCTTGTGGCCCAAGCCCGTAATCTCAAGCATGGTCCTTCAGGGGTATATCATTCATAGTTTCTAGCTCACAGGTGTGGTGAAACCTACAGGTAACAAACATTTCTGTAGCACCATACATAAGCATAACACCTTATTAACTCACATTTTTCAAGAGCCCCCCCGGAGAAACATAAAGGCTGTAAGTGTCAGAGTGTCTCTGAGAGCAGCACAAACGTGTCCCCTTCCCAGTGAGATGTTTTGCCGGCATTTCCTCAGCAGCACTATGGAAAGGAGCAGCTGCCATTGTCACTGCACATTATCCGCTTTAACAAATGCAAGGGAACCACTGCCAGGATTAATCCCTCTCCTGACTGTCGTAACATGTACAATGAGTCTCCTCCTTGAGCAGCTTCTACTTATCTGTATTTTTTGCTACAGAAGCCATGTCTACGCAAGCAAAGGATCGTATGCAACAATGAATAGGGTCCGATTTACGCATGTCATATCAGACAGCCTTTCAGAGGCTCCTTGTGGGTCAGCATGCTCCATTAGTCTCCAAATGTCACAAAAAGGTATTTAAGTCAACAGTCAGGAGAGCATGGATTAACAAGCAGAGAAACACACAGGTATCAGAGCAGTTGCTGCAATCATGGCAAATACTGCACAGCCATGTCTCCACTGGACCTCTCTATCAGCGGATGGGAAGCGTGCAAGCACACTTACTTGGGATGGGAGCTGTGGATGCCAGCTGGATCTACCTTGCCGTTCCTACCTTGCTCACAACTATTTTTGATGACTTTGAAGCCACCAACACCAATGGCAAGACCTTCAGGCCTCCCCTCCAAGCCTACCAACACAGCCTCTTCACCACCAGGCTCCGGATGAAGTTGCACGAGCTGGGACACACCAGCCTCACAGCTCCTCCCATTCCCTCTTCCCTCTTTATATGTCTCCCATGTCCCTCTCATTGCCCCTGGATGCCCCCTCTGGGCTGTCTGCACCTCCTATCTGACCCTGCTGGCTTCAATCCACATGTGAAAGGTGCTGATTTTAGTTGTTTCTGGTGGATATAGATTGCAACGTGGTTCCTTGCTTGTGCTTTGATTTCTGCTGTCACAGAGCGCCGCTGGTCTCCCTCATTCCTCCACAAATCCTTACTCTAGACTATATCATCATCTTAACCCAAAGCTTTCTTCCAATTTTTGCAATATTAGAAAAAAAAAGGTCTTCCAGAGAACACAAAAATATAGAGCAATGTTACAACAGAAGACTTGTAGCAATATTTATAGATACATAGAATGAAATGGCAGTTGTGCCTCTGGTTTAGAATCCAGGATAGCACTCACAACTTGGGTTTCTGTGTGTTCCCACTGGCCTTTCCGAGTTCTTGCTAGTAGGGGTTGAAAGCAACAGTTAGAGGCACTTGAGGTGCAGTTAAAAGCACATTGGAGTGGGTAAGCTGGGTGGCTGCTGAGCACTGAAGACCAGCAGGCAGCCTCCTCCTGCATCTCGACGATGCTCAGTTCCTCCCCACACGCTGCAGGTCCCATTGCCTTCCACCACCAACCTGCCAGCCAGCAGCACACCCCAGTCCACAGTAGGAGTGCTCACATTTATTTTATTTCCAGGCATCAGGCTTGTAATTGTTAACTTCTAGCACTAACTGATTAGACACTGAGCAGTTCCAAAAATACTAATGTGGGGGTGATAACTTTCTGTCATAGGAAATCTGACATCTCAAAACAAACAAAAAAAAAGATGCATGCACACATGCAGGCATCTCATAGCTTTTAAATACTAGCACCAACAATTATTTCTGCTTCACTTCTTACACTTTTTGTGAGTTTTAATTATTTAGAGTTCAGCCTGTTCAAATATTTATTTTATTTTATTTTTGATATTTACTTTTTAACTGTCACACCTTCTTTGTCACAGCTTCAAACATGCTGCAACTTCTAACTTACTGAGAATGTACCAAGGGATTTGGTGCTGGAAGCAATTCACAGATTCACTCATCCCGTAGTCATTTTGTTACCTTCAAACACCATTGAGATGCCCTGATTAGAGTCCTCTCCTTGACCATTGCTCAGATAACCTGGTCTCTTTTGTTGGGGGGGGGGCGGGGGGGGAAAAGAACCAACCCAAACCAAGAGGATTTTTGCACCTTTTTCAGTCAAAAGGGACTTTAAGTGTACAAAATTACAGGAGCTGATATCCTCACAGGATTATAAGCAGTCCTGGCACCTCAGATATTCAGTCAGGATCTGAGTGGCTTACTCTTTGTTCATATAGGAGTGAGCTACTCACCAGAGGAAAAAAAAAAAAAAGTCTTCATAGGATGCCTGTTCTAATTCCTGACACTGATGCTTGTATTAAATCCTAAAGTGTTTGTTGATGTAAAGGAAAGACATTAGTCTTTAAACCTAGCTGTAGAGCCTCACCTATAATCCACGTTTTTCAAGAAATTTGCTATCATACAACAAAGAAAGAAATAAACACTCAAAACCCTAAGCCCCCAACGCACTGCCTTACCATTATGAAAACATGATTTTTTGATGAAGAGTCTTCTGGTCAGGCTAACGGATATTTCTTTTCTTTACGAACAAGAAACCCCTATGACCTCTTTTACACGTATGTGGACTGCATGCCTATGTCTAGATGGCAGTGACACACAGTTCTTGAGCTCCCTTTCCATTTTCAGGCATGCTAAATTTGAATCCACTGCTTATTTCACAGTAAACCTTCTACTAGTAGCTGATTTTGCAGTATTAATCCAACAATTACACTAACCGATATATAGTATATTACAGTACGCCTATATTAATATAAGCCAATCAGCTCCATCTCTGCTGAGAAGTCAGGACAAACCCATGGGTCTGTCCATGGAGAAGAGATTTTGGAAGCAAGTAATTTTTACACTTTTAAGTTTCATTCTGCATAGGTAAGTGCTGAGAAAATAGTTGTTGGGAGTGCTGAACCAAAATGCAGAAAGACTGAAAAGTGCTGGCAGTGCTCTGGAAAAGTGAAAGGTGGTGCAATTGGGAATTAGGGTGATTTTCAGGGTGAGCAGCTGGGAGGTGGTGGGACAGGTCTTCCTCCTCCCAGGAGCAAGAGTCCCCTGAACACAAGAAGGTCAGGGTTTCAGCCTTGCCACTCTTACATCCTCCTGGATATTAAAATATGGAGGGTTGGGTCTTCCACCTCGAGGGCTGGCCTGCTTTTCCCGAAGGTTCATAAATCAGCCTCCAGGACTGAGGCTCTGCGCCAGCAAGAAACTATTATTTATGGGTTGGAGACATGTTTCAGGTGCATGAGGAGTCTGAGAGCGGATTAAGCTGTCCACGTAGACATAGCGATTCTGCAGAATGGAGCTGCTTGTACAAGAGCAGTCTTTGAGTGCTCAAGGACTGTGCAGTCCAGCTTTTAGTTAGGTGTCTGAATATAGACTAAAAGATGCTCACTTTTGCAAATCTGGTCTTTGTTCTAGGTTTCTTTACTGCTGCCACCATCCAGACAACACGCTGCCCTTAACAAATCTACCAAAACTGCTGTTGGGGTTTGTAGCAACAAAGGTGTGGTACTCACAAACAGTTTTTGATTAAAGTAGAAAATAACATTAATGTACATGAAAATATAATTCAGTACTTGTCTGATATTTTGGTTTTACTCTAATAAAAAGCTAAATGTAATCTTTCACAAATTGTTGTTCACCAGAAAAAAAGTGTATAACAATATGCACTGACTGCAAATGCTGTATTTAAATATTCAATACAGATGTACCCTGTGGAGAGCTGACATAGAAAAATCCCCTGCTCTCTCTTCTTCTTCATTCAGCAAATCAGTTGGAGGATTTTGAACATAAATTCAGAAAGTATTTTCATAAATTGAATATTTCAGCAGTTAAGACTGTGGTTTTAAGCAGTTCTGACTCTTCTCACATTCTCTTCTTACGCCTTGGTGGAAATAAATCAAACTCTTAAGCTGCTGCAATAATCTCCAAGAGACAAAACAGATGGAAAAATAATGGGATGAGGTACCTTGTGAGTAAGATTTTGGCAACACAAACCTAATGCCTCTGTTCTTTACCTCAATGTTTAGACTTGCAGCTGCCAAAACCAAAATAAAATTGTGTTGTTTTTTTTTTTTTTTTTAAATGTGGTACATTTTCTATATAGCACACTTAATATATTAAGAAAGTAATACTAATCTGCACGAGGAAAAAAAAATACTCCAAGAGGCAAAATACTCCAATACTCTTTGCTCGATTTTGTAACAGGCCCTCGGAAAGAAAGAAGGCAATACATACACACACAGACATGGCAGTCCTTGACCACAGATCCACCAGCCTCATGAAGAGGGTTGTGAAGGGCAGATGATGCTGAGCAGTCCCCGAGTTGCTCCCATCCGTGGTCGGGATGAGGCCAGGGAAGACATACCATCTCCCTCCTGGATAGAGAAGGAAGTCAGACAGGATTATGGTGGGAACAACTGCATTGATCAGGCATGGAGCTACTTGAAAGGAGCCCTGGAGCAACACCAACTTTTACTTCTTTTGTTACCTTGTTCCCTTTCCCATGTTCATCCCTTCCAAACTCCTTGTCTCTCCCAGTTGCCCTGTGTGCTCTTAGCCCAGTGGCCCTGGTTTTGCTGTCCTAGTACCCCTTTTTTGGTATTGACTGTATGGTTTTCCTGATAATCCACCATAGCAATCTGCTAACCCCCCATTTTATTATTTACAAGATTTGTCTTTTTCTCACACAGTTACCTTGTTACTGCAGCCATAAACCAGGGTTAGTCTGGACAGCATGGACATGACTTTCTCTTTTGTTTCTAGAAGGTACAACAGCTTCTTTTATTTCTATTTTGTTTGTGCAATTATATGGCCAGGATAGGCCACTTGCTTGGGCATAATTTGCTTTTGTGGTCGGTAGTTTCTCACGCTGCTGTCTTGAACTACACATTCAGGACAGGTCATTTGTTTGTGTACCTCGACACGGCCACGGCTCATCCTTTCCTGCTTATGGGCCTTCTTAATTTTTCACAAACCACCAAGTAATTTTGCCAAGGAAAAGGCATTTTCTTGACATTCACTCAGTTGCAGCATGGGCAAACTCAGCCTCCACAAGTCGTCCCCAGCAGAACTTTTCTAATTGCAACTAATTTTAGTTTTATGGGAGGCCCAATAATGTGTCTGCAAGGATTTTTCCAACAAAGAACCTGAGAAAAAATAGGTACAACTATCGATTTTCAAATTTAAATACATTAAAAATAACCTGTAACCTGCTGAGTTTTCTTGACTGATACAGAATTATCCTCCCTTACTGGAAAAGCACATCATTTTTTGGAAGTGTTTTTGAACTTGATGAAAAACAAGTTGATGAAAAACAACTGAGAGCACATTTTAAAATTTGTCCAGAACAGAGCTTTCATGCATTTCTATAACTCTAATGTGTACTATGAACTTTCAGTGAGATTAGAAACTTGGATCATTGCCCATTCTCTGAACGAAATAAGACTAAAAGACAGCAAAGGATATACCCAAGGATCCCTGTGCAACCTCAGACCTATAGACTTAAATTCTTGCAGAAAGTTTAAAGATATGCAGCTAATACCTTGAAAGAGATACATTTTAGGAAACCTATTTTGACTAAGAAGGGGGAAAAAGAAATTAGAATTTGAGATTAGGGAAATAGAAGCCCATATTGATATAGAAGTAAGAACGTGTGCATATGTTTGTGCGTAAAGTCATGCAGCTTAAAAGCACACACAGCTTTGGGGGTTTTTGGTTACTTGGTTTTAATCTGTTCCAAGTCGTGATCCTCAAATTGTGTTTTCCATAATTGGTTTTAGCTGAGCTATAATGCACTGAATTTAGAAACCCTAAATCTTCTTCATCTTATGTTGGGTTTTGGAGATGAATATTATAATAAACTTTGTGTCATACTAGTAACAACTGCCAGAATCGAGCTAAATATTTACTACTGGAAAAAATGTAATGCTTTTATTTTTGAAGCAGAGCTGCTACAAAAAAGCCTGTAAATGTTTGTCATTTTTATTTCAGTATTAATAACCAAGTTTTTATGACCTCATTCAAGAAACCCAGAGGAATCTGGCTGTTCTTTTTATATTACATTTGTGCCCTTTACATCATTTCCTACTACTAATAACTAATGATGATAGGTAATTACTTAACAGATGGTAAAAATTCTTTAATTGCTTTTAAGGACCACTGAGCTTTGCTGTATTTTGGGAGCATTAACTTCTGTGACTTTTCATCTTCCTCAGCTCATGCCAAGTTTGTTCAGCCATCGCTAAATATTCAAGGACCTGGGCTTTTTTGGTTTTTGGTTTTGGTTTTTTTTTTTTTTTTTTCCTCCAGCTCCACTGAATGGGAGGATAGCAACATGCTGCTTCATACCACCATCATTTCAAATACTTTTGTTTCGTGAGGCCACTCTTAACACTGAGAAAGCATCACCCTTCTCTTTTCTCCCTGGGTCTCATCAGCACATCAGCCCATGCAGCCCAGGGCATCTGACCTTTTGTTACCAGAAATGCTCCTCTCTCCCTTTCCTGTAGCAACATACTATCAGATCATTAAGAGGAAGCTAGGGGAAAAAAAATGTCAGACCTCAAAACTAAGTGGGCTGGTCTCATTAATGTCTTACATTGCACTTACATCATCTCCTGAGTAACACGGGCAAGAGAAATTTCCAAATCAGAGGGGGCAAACTATGAATTTCCTTCCTCATTTTTAACACAAGCACCATTAGTGACCCTCTTTATACTTCCCTTGCACTTTGAATAAATTGCACATTAACCACAGCAAATGCTGGCCTAATTATTCAAGGCACACTATACGCCATCGACAACTCTGCTGAATGCTTTTTCAGTTCTAATAGTTGTTTGGCTGGGTTTGTATGTAAATGCATATGAGGAGCTGTGGTAAAAGATACAAAATTGACTGAAATAAATTTACCGCATCACAAATTAGCAAAGAGTATGACTAGAAACAAATAATTCAATTTTATGATTGCCGCTAAAATAAACTATATGGCTCTTGCATTTTGCATGAGACTGTGAAATCTGAAATAATAAACAGATCAAATCAGGATGATTTCTTCATATTTAGAATCAACAGCCCTCCTGGTATGTGGCTAAGGTTACAATTGATTAAGTTGTACGTTTTTCATTTGATGCAAAGAGCTGCACGCAGAGTAGGGTAGACCATACCTGAGTTCTGGTTAAGTGTGCCCAGAAGTATGATTCATTATTAAAAATAAATCTTTATAACTGATTTGTTACTTGAAATAAAATAGGTACATACTATGAATATAACCAATGGATTATAAGGTAGAAGTTGTGAAACTTTTACTTGAAGCATATAATGTAAAGGTCTGGTTTGGGAGGAACTCTGAGTCAGCCTTGCGTAGAGAGAGGCTGAACACCTCCCTCCCTCCTTCATTTGCTGAGGGATGCCCGCTGATCGCCTTCGTACATTACTGCCTATTTATACTAAGGCACCTGTCCATGACTACATGGGACTCAGTAGCATTGCCACCTCTTACAATGTTTGGTCAGTGTTTTAAGATTTCATTATCAGCTCCTGGAGTCATACAATACATTTATTCTCAGAACTAAGAAAAGTAGGGGGTGACGTGCTTATTTTCCTCTGTATACCTCTGTATTGCTCAGAGCACAGATATCAGCCTCCCATTTGTATGTGCTGAATCTGAGTACCTCCTGTAACACTGCAATTTTATTTTGATTGAGAAGAAAATGATAGTTGTTCGCCCAGTGAAAACCCAAACATGACCTCAACTTGTATTTTGTTTAGTAATCTCTAGTACATTTAGTAAACTGCTGTTCTGAGCGGATTATGTTCAAACATAGAGTGAATACTTATAATCATCACCATAAAAAAATGGACTCGCTAGGTATCCATTTATGACGTACTAAGCACTTCCTTCGCAGTTCCATTGTCATCTGGCTTCAATGTACCATAAGTTTAGAGTGTTGCCTGGAACAGCTCTGTGTTGCTTTGTAACATGACTCCTTATGATTTAGCAAGTTTAAGCAGATACAGCTGACTGTATAAGCCATTTGCATTTACTACTCTTCAGGAAGATAAGAGATACAATCTAAAAGTTTTTACAATAGAACTATCTATGCACAGCTTAATAAATTGTTATGAATAAGCAAAGTCCCTGATTATGTTACACTCTAAATTAGCCTGAGCTTTACGTGAGTTTGTAACCAATAGGGGAAAAAAATGAACAAAATGGAAAATAAACCAGCTGTAGGTCCTGGAAGGTACCATATGAATAAAGCCAGAGAGATGATGGAACAAGGAATAATCATACTTTTGGAGAGAAACTAGGAGGTTATTATTATGCCCCATTTTCCACTGTTTTTCTTACCTGCCACCTGAACTATGGATCTCGAGATGCCACACAGGATTCCCTCCTGAAAAGAACTCTGGGGTTTGGCTCTTGTTTTCCTGAAGATGGATAAACCACTACAGAGCACAACAGATCGGTGTGTGTGCTTAGTGTAGGCTTTCTAAAAAAACCAATATGCGTGCTTCTTTAGAAACAGAGGTAAAAATACAAGTTGAGGAATCAGCTATTTCTGCAGACAGACAAAAGCTGTACTTACAGACTCCCAGCTGGTTGCAGGTGGGGGGTGTGTTTCTCCTTGGCCTGCCAAACTCTTCCACTGGTCTTCTTCACCACCCTCTCAAATCACTCCGAAAAGCCTCCTCCCGTGAAGGACTGCATGGCAGAGATAGCTAAACTCTCCTCTGCATGGGCTAACATCCAAGCGTGGCTTTGCAGGGATGAGCCAAGCCTACATTCACAGCTCCGGGAAGTGCCCCTGCCTGAAATGCAAGGGAGAGAAACACAGAGCACGTGCCTCTCAAACTCTTCCAGGATGCGTTTCCTTTTTTTTCTCTCCCCCACCCCCTTAATCACAGAAAGAGATATTTTTATGTTTTAATATACTGGGGAATCAAACAAAATCATATCATGACACTCCGCATGTAGGTATATGTAATATATAGTATTTACTCTTGTAGCCTGACAAAAGAAACGGAGCTCCTCTTACATACCATATTTTAAAAGCTGATACAGAAAACAGATCCTTTCCCTGCCTGAAAAAACGTGAAAGGGTATTACTGGAAAACTGAGTTCTCTTCTTCAACAACGAGCTGTAACATGCTGTTTGTACTTAGAAAAGCTGACAGGAAACAATGTGTTTGCATTAGGATTTGCATATTTTTTCTATTTTTTTTTTTCCTGGAAACCTCCTGTTCTTTGAAGTCCACTAAAAGCAAGCACTTTGCAGGAGGCTCCCTGAACCTTACAGAATTAAACCCGTGAATGGTCTATCGCCTTAGTTACAGTACATGATTTCCAGTCCCAGCAAGTGCACTAAGCTAATTCACAGCAAACCACAGACTTGCCATCATTCTGAGAGTGCCAGATCAGAGCCATTTCTGAAACAAAGCACAATCCTGAAGCATTTTAAGCTTTCCATCCTTGATAAAAGCAAAACATACGTAGGAAGGGGAAACAAAGAAGTACCTATGGTTTTAATTAAGGGCTGAAAAGCAACAAGTGTCTTCTGATATTTAAACTAATCACAAAACAAAATTTACATTTGCTACATTTTTCTAGATTTGCTGCAATTTCATGTCTCTAGCAGAAGGCATGTGCATGAATGCGTTTTCAAGGTTCTTAGCTAACGGGTTTCTTTCTGTCTTTATAGTATTTATTTTGATTGAAACAATAATATTAGAACTGCTTCTACAGCCTCTGGGTACCCCAGCACACAACTAGCACTAGAGCAAAACTCCCTCAGTGCTAAAAGAATCACATTTGCAGGTTTTCTGTGAATTTGTAATTATAAAGAAAATGTATCTTCAGAAAGTAAAATAAGCATATTGATGTTATCAAACGTGACAGCAAGTCAGTCTGGGGAAAGGACAAAAAAATGAGTTGAAGAAAACATTAGTAAATAATATGTGTTCACATCACCTGTCCTGATAAAACTGTTTAAAGCATTGTTAGCAGTCATGTCTGAGCCAACGGTCCTTATTCTAGGGAAGAAAGGAGGACATCAACACTTGACTGGCAGAGCCCTCAGAGCATGCTCCAGGATCCTCTCCTCGCATCATGCATCTGCTTGAAGCATACTTTGATTTGCTGTCTTCCTTCCAAGGACATCTGGGAAGGGAGAGGAAAGGAGACCTCACCTGAAGAAAGAGCTGACTTGCACCTGGGATCTCTGGATGCAGGGCCCTCTGGGGTTTGCTGGTGCAGAAGTACCCACGGAGAGCAGGAGCAGTCCCTGAGGACCATCTGTATCTTGAGAAAAAAAGATGGAGATAAAATTCAGTACTCCCACAGATCCTGGAGTATTCTGAGATTTCCAATTCAGATTGCATTTACTCTATGGAGATTTCTACTTGGAGCAGGTGTGTGTGCACCTGATCTATAACTTCAAAAAGTTAATAGAGTCATCAGAAGCCAGCTCAAGTGGTTTAACAGAGATTAGAGTACAACAATGGCTGGTTTTCATCCTTCGGTTGGAACCTCGTAAGTTCCCATGAGTACAATAATGCACCAAGTGGATCAGGACAAACTTGATAGATCTCATGAAGATCTTTGTTCTATTAACCACTCAGGAGGCAGTGTAAAGAAATACAGTCCACATCAAGCTACCACAAAACAGATGCTTGCAAAGCCCATCCCACCCTTTGCTCTTATGCTGTGAGGATATTTGACATTGACTGCGTCCTGCCTCAGTTCAGCCTTGTGGCTGGTTACGCGGCGACGGAGCAGGGTCCGTATTTGTGCAGCTTGCTGGGGAAATAAGAAGAGGGCAAAGGAGCATGCAGCAGCCTGCTGTCTGTCATGGCCGGAGTGTCTGGCAGCAGAAAGGGGCAAGAGCATGGTCTTTCTGTTCTACTGACCAGTTTGGCCACTGAGAAACTCTGCAGGCATTTTTCATGATGTAATAGCTTTGCTTGCATAATTAATGCTTCTACGGAAAGGTATCTGTTTTATAGAAAAGTACCAAGCAGTGCTGCCAAAGTACTGGAAAGTTTGCAAATCCAACTGACTACTTTGAAAGCTCCAACAGAAGACTTGAAGACTGTGAAATAAACTTCATAGCTTTTATTCATCATCCCAATAATCCTCACAGAATAGAAGCTGTGAATCTGGGAGGCTAGGCAAAAGAAAAAATGTTGGTAGTAGTATCTGTGGTTCTTCTATATTCTTATGTTACTTTTTTTATTTTCCCCTTCAAACTTGTTGCTGCTCTAGTAGAAGGAAAAATAATTAGAAAGAGGAAAAAAATTAGATTAAATTAAATCAAAATTTGATTGTTAGCTAGCAGCTGGGATTCTGACGGTCTGGTGCCTGAACATACATGATGCTTTCAGGAGCTCTATAGCACAACCACCATCTGTAATTCCAAAGCTAAAAGAACAGCATGATTTGAAATAGACGATATGGAATAAAGATAACTCATGGTATTATGAGTTTATCGCCCTTTCTTTCTCTATTTAATTTTCTATGGGTGAAGTGACCAAAGAAAAGATAGAAACAGGTGGATATTTATTCTGCTTTTTTTTACAGATAAAACTTTAAACATTTTTAAAAGGTACAAAATTATGGTGGCTGTGTGTGGAGACCAACACCACCTTGATCCTTGAACTACATATATCTGCATTTACATTTAAGAAAGCAAATTTTTTTTAATCTTGATGATGTGAAATAACAAGCATTTTGGAATGAAATGATAGCTTTTATTTTTAAACACAGGCTTGCATGTAATATTACACCCCATAGTCTCAGTCTGTACAATTAATATTATCCATATGATGAAAAGGGAATCCTGTTTTCGCTGGCAATAACAAATAATTTTATACCAGGATAATGCAGTATATATTTTGGAGAAAGGGCTCAGCTATGGATGAGAAGTTCTTACTATGGGAAAAGGTTTCTATAACCCCATAGCTGAAAAAAAGTAGTTATCTTGGAAAAACAGATCAGACAATTTTCTTTAAAGCTCAGCCATTATGAAGTGTGGTTTGGTTTTGTTTGTTTGTTTGGGATTGTGTGTGTGTGTGTGTGTGTGTGTGTTTGTTTTTAATCCTTGGAAATTCACCTTCTCTTCTAGCAGCCTGGGGATTCTTTCTCTTTATGTTAAGAAAGGATAGATTTTCTTGCTTATTATAAAATGTCTGTGGAAAGAAAAATCCTGCTTAATTCTTCATAGCAGATCTCTGAGCACAAACTTGCATAGAGTGACTATACGTTGCTTTGAAAAATGGGAATGGAGCTGTGGTTACAGCTTACAGACTCAGGCTCTGCTCTAGACAGATACTATAAGCAGCTACATATGAATCTTATTAAGCTAAATCTCTTCATTTCCACCTTTACACTTCAGTACATGTTGAATGTGATTTCAGGAAAGATCGTATCTGAGCTTTGGATTTTCAAAGAACTGAGAAAAACACATGTGCCACTGAAACCCCCCCCTTTTTTTTTTTATCTGGGAATACAAACTGTGGCCAGTGCCACAGTGCAAGTAGAAGAAGGGGCACCAGGACACACCTCTGGCAACAGGTGAAGGAATTTAGTCTTCCACGCTGCTGACAACAGTAATATTATTTGCCCCATTTAACAGTGGGTGCTCAATTTTCTTTGAGCAACATTACTGTTCCTCAGCTGTCTCTAACATTCAGTTTAGGAAAATGAGCTACTGTGTGGCTGACAGATGTTTGAATGAAATCATGTATTATGATTTGGGGAAAACGGTGGATAACATTCTTCACCCATTTACTTAAGGTTCTTTTTCATCATTAAAAACGTATCTCATGTAAACCAAATGCATCGTATCATCTTGTAGATATGCAAGTAAAATTCACTTCTAGGTTGAAATTACATCTATTTAGATTGCATACAGAAGCATGTAGCCATCTATTTTAGTAGTTTTTTCTTGTAAAAGAAAGAGGAACCAGAATAGGGAGTGCAAAAATCATTATATAAGTAGATATGTATGCAATACAGGTGCATTCTAGCTTAAGAGGAGGCTGGGGCGGACAAGAACACGTACTCTTTAACTTCCTTTCCACCGGTGCCCTAGAGAAATGCCACCTGTGGTGCTTCTTAAAGATCTTCTCAGTAAACGCAGCCAAAGTATCTTGCATTTCAACAACATTTCAAAGTCATTGCTTTGTTGGGGTAACCACCAACCACACCAATCAACAGAGTTTATTTCCTTACCTTCTTGTCGCTATCCATTGGTGGGACCTTTCTTTATACTTGCGGTAAACTGGGACTTTGGGGACCTGGAGTTATATTTTAGCTCTAGTTGTGGGCAGGCTGTAACCCAATGGGGTCTGGCAGCGCTTCATACTTCTCAAAGCCTGAAATAGTAATACCAGTACATTATTAAATGACAGTTTTAAAATGATATAGCAACAAGTACGTAGTTTCATAATAACACACAAAAATAATTGCCCTAATACATTTCTGCCCAGAGAGAGCATACTCTACATATCATGGAAAAATCGGTTCCTTCTGAGAGTGCAACACAGTTTTGCTAATGCAAGGCTCACAAAGCTTAAATAATACTAAGTGTAAGCTTCCGGCATTTTACAATCCTCTGAACTGAACTAGAAATCTGAAAATACTGGTGTGCCAATTACCAGGCAGTGCATTTCCCCTGACTGCTAACAGAAATGCGCATCACAAAAATATATCTGTTCAGATTGTTTCTTACTGTAGCATTACTTAAACACCTGCAGAAAGGGAGAGGAAAGAAAACTTCGAATTTTAAACAAAAGGATTTAAATAATCATGGTCAAGATTAAAAAAACAAAAAACCCTGTGCTTGCAAAAAAGCACAAAATATTTCCATAGACCCAGGAATTTAGATGATGTAGTGCTCAGAAATTTTCTGCCAGAGGGCTATTTTTTCCCCTTCAAGAAGTTTTGATACATCAGCAGCCATATGCTTTAGTTTACTGGTTTATGCTGATTTCAGTGACATTTTGCTTCTGATGAGAAAAATCTAAGTGATCTAAGAATCTGTGTGATGTTTCAAATTGAGTTTTCACTTAAAATATATAATACATATGCACAAACCTTTGGCAGAAGATAGATTTTGATTTTGTCAAAACTTCTCCAGCGATACAATGATGAATTGTAAATTTTGTACTACCGAAAAATAAGTAGAAGTCATGAAAGAAGAATAAATTGCCACTGAAGAAGGCTGAGGCTTGGTGTTATGGAAAACCTTCACTACTATTAGGCAATTATTATTTTTTTTCCACTGGCCAGCCAACAGCATTGCAGAATTTTCTTTTTTGGTCAGAATGTAGGGACTGCGTTAGGTGTGCATATTCTCGATTCTGCCTCACTGAAAGACAATGGATTAGATGACCTCTTGAGATAACTTCCAACTACAAATTTCTTTAGTTTTATGCTCTCTATAGTAAATGAATACTGCACACTCCCTCGTATTAACAAAGGGACATCTTTTTCAAGTATACTTATACCCTTTGAAAAGAAGCTAGAGTCTAGCAGAATACTGAGGAGCACATGAGAATTGTTTCCTAACTCAGATTCATCTTGATAAGAGTTAGTTACGTGAGCCATGTAGGATTTTTTGAAAATTAGACTAAATACATGAATAACTTGAAAATCTGTCCCAAATTCTAGAATTACTGGTTAAGCAGACTAGCTTTTTGGACTTACTCCATTAAAACAATGGCAACTACAGAGTAGTTTGAAATTTTGCTTTCATACAAACTGGAGATGCTAAACTAGATGTGTTCAAATACAGGTTCTTATGTTATTAATGAAATCAAGTTGTATTTACAAGAGCACAATATAACATGTGGATTGGCATTAGGACAATGTTTGGGGAAATTCCAAAATAAGTAACTCCACCTGGGATGCGGGACTTCCTGACTCAATATTATAGTGCAGGTATTCATAGTGTGTCTGTAAGTGAATATCATAGCCATTTCATGAGTAACAAGTCTCCAACTAGGTTCCAATTAACGATTCACAGAATTGAACTGATTCTTGCTTCTAATAACTTTTTTGAACCCGTGGAGTCTTTCAGTTTATGGCTTCCAGCAAACTTGGTGCTGTTTTAAACAACTTGATATCAGTACTTTTGAGAATGAAAGAAAAAAGGGCAATTGTACTTTGACCCTGATTTATGAAATAACTTGCGTCCTTTTTAATCCATAAAGAGGGCATTTCTTTTTTTCTTACAGAAAAAGTCAATTACGACATTTTTCCAGGTATGTGCTTTTCGACAAGATTCAGCTACTGCCATCTATTGATATATGTTGTGAAGGGTCACTATGAAAGCGCACATCTTCGCTGTCCCTTTTCCAAGAGAACTGTAAAATATCAGGGGTGAGAAAAGGACACTGAAAGAATGCTTCTCCTTTCCAGCAGTGAAAAACAGTGATGTTGAGAAGTAAGAAAATATAAGTAGTAGTTGGAGGGTAGGATAAAGGTGTGAGCTGTTTTTGTTTTAGAGGTAAATTTTCAAACAAAAAGGGCAACATCCACATATATAGGTGTCGTCTGTCACTAAATGACTTATCTAACAAACACATCTGAGATGTGTAGTTGTGTTATCCTCATTAGCTTGTATTTAGGTGAGTTGGCCAATGTTCAGCTCTTTAACAGCAGCCCAGTCTCACTGGACATGCTCATTCTCAAAGCCTTTGGAAAACAGCCTGTTTCCAACCATCTGTGGAAGGAATGCACTGACCTGAATTAATTAACTGAAATGAAGCCAGTTTTATAAAGGAACAAGACCAAAGAAGGAGAAGCACTGAATCGGAATAAGCAGCGAGTTGTGACTTTTCAGCAAACCCCTGACTACGCAATAGGGAGCAAACTGTGAACTTGAGGAAACTGCCACTATGGTGAGGAAAGCAGCTCAAGCAGAGCAACCTCATGGGAGTGGAGGAGAAAACAAGGAAGGGTCTGAGGTAGAATTTAGTAATTTCTTGTTATTGCATATGACAGCAAAATACTGCCATCTCTCAATGCTCCTTTTGGTTTCTCTTGTGCTGAGCAGCGAAAGCAATCATTATCTCCTCTATTCTAAGACCCAAGGTCTGACAGCTATATAATACACCTAAGGGCTTTTTGAATATTATTGCTCTCCCCTTTCACAAATTAATAACCAGGCTATTGCCAGGCTTTCATGAACATTTCTTCTCTCACTGCCTCTTTCATCTTCAGTTGATCATATAAAAATAAGAATTTTTCCTTTCTGAAAACAAGCTTAGCTTGTCTATACAGAAATCTGCTTTATTAATTTGTTTTCAGCTGAGATACAAAATATCTACTGCATGCTTCTTGCGTTTTGTCAACATCTTGCTAATTACTTAAATGATACAGTTTTCTTCTTTTCTTCTTCTTCTTTTTTTTTAAATGAGACATATTAGGGAGAGCGAAAGTCTGTCTTCAGTTACTCATTTCATTTGTTCAAATTACAGCTTTCCAATCCAATACTGCAGAAAAAGTGCTCCAGGGTAAATTTGGAAGTCTGTTTCATTATGATCCCGTAAGTATAATGCAATTAGAATCATGCCACGAATGACTAACAGTTTAGAAGCAATTATTTTATGACTAGGTGAATTTCTACCTCACAGCAAATATTTCTCACATTTTTGTGTGCTAGTCTTTTCAGCTGGTGCTAAAAAGATTAGCGAGATTAAATAAGCATTTATAATCATGAAAGGAAATCAAGAGCAATCTTACTCTTGTTTGAGGAAGCTGAACCAGGGAAGCGGAAGACTCGGGCCAGCCGTGTGTCCTGCAGCACAAGCTGGAAGATAACAGAGGCCTGAAGACTCGCTGTGTCCATTCGATCAGGCCCTTCAGAGGCTGTTGATCCCACTATTCATGGTCAGGCTCTCTTGGATGACTGTAAGGTGGGAGGCTAGTCACAGCCTCCACCTGAGAGCTGGGGGCTAGAAAGATGGAAGCACACACCACCATCACAGTGCAGTTTAGTACAGAAGCATGACTGACACTGAGAAAACGGAAGAGAATTAGCATTAAAAAAACAGTTACCAGCGCTATTAGAGAGTGCTAAAATGCATGGATATCCTAACCAATGCTGGGACTGTTACTCAGGGAAGTACAAGTACTTACTCTCTACTATGGATACACAAGTCATAGGCATCATTACCTAGTTTGGCTATGTTTTTACTTACCCTATTCCTGTATTTTGACAACACAGGTTGTCCGGAATTATCATTTTAGCCAGCACCTCCTGCTGTTTTCTTGGGCTCCTGAACAGCTCTGTGGCAATGCCTGAGCTGCACACCTAGCCCACTACTCTCTCCCCATTGAAATATCCATCATTCACATGGAAACCATGGACAGAACTATGCATATCGTTCCCAAATACTGTGGGTCACAATAAAGCCATAACAGCACCAATCTGAGGAGTTCAGAGAGTGGTGCTCAGGGCTTGCACCCTGGAATCAAGCCCTTGAGGATGCTTTCAGGTTCCTGACTTCCAGGTAGGAATGAAGATTAACAAGCTGAGCCAGCACTCAGCTCCTTGTCCTCAGAGTCTCTGCCCGAGTTATGGCTCCCAAGGCTCCTGGGTTTCCTCGTGTAAATTCAGGGCACTTTTGTTGCAAGAGTCCAGCTACAATGGAGAGCTTCCAGGATTGCCACAGTTTTCAGGTGAGCTGGTTTCCTGATAAGATATTGACAAAACTAGAATGATGGCCATGAGAAACTTACCTCTGATTTAACAATTTCTTTTTCAAAATTATAGAAATTATAGCTGAAACACACACATGTGATTCCTTTAGCCATTTGAAGGGATTCTGCTCTTCCTCATTAGGATTGTGTAGCTTACTATCTATTCTTTGCCACACCACATAAAAAAAAGCAAAATAAGTGCATTGCTGTTGGTTCTTCACTAAATCATTATGCAAGAATAATAAGTGTTTTCAAATTGAAAATGGAACTCCGCACATCTGTGGTGGAACTCCCATTTTAAGCTCACCAGAAGCATGTCCCTCCTTTTATTACTACTCTATTTCCCTTTTAAAATAAAAGTTACCCTAGTTACTATTGTAACAGCCTGCATATAATCTGCTAAGAATAAATACCCATGTAATGAGCCTGAAATGATATAGTAATTTCTTAATTAAAAATAATTACATGGCTATTTATGCCCTCTAAAATAAGGTATTACTTATTCAGCCCAAACAAATTGCTATTTGCCCAGGTTTTGAACTCGGGTAAACAGTAGCACAGCAGTCATCTGAATCCTGAAACAATTTTATGTTAGATGCTTACTTACACAGAAATGGAAACAAATATTTGTCAAGGCAACAAACAGATTTTTAGTACAACCAAGGGAAAAACAACAAAAAGCCCTTGAAAATGGGACTGAAAACATGGCCAAGTCAGAGTGCTACAAGGGCACCAGCTGGCTCAAAGTCACCTAGGTGGCCTCTAAAACGTCTCACAAGCTTGAAAATATTAGATAAAAGAACAGGATTTGTTTGGTTTATTTTGGCTTGTTATTTGTGTCCGGGTTGACTGCCTATCTCCCTCCGTCGCCTGGCAATACAGATAGGAAAGCCACCACAGATGAAAACTGGAGGGAAGGAAAGAAGGAACGAGGGCAGACAGACATTCAAGCCATTGATTCCAGCCAGCTTTCCTCCAAGTCAATAAAAAATCTTCCACGGGCTTTAATGGAGGCTGGAGAAGGCTTAGATTTCAGAGCACTAATAAAAGATTTAAAAGTCACCTCATTCTAAGCAGTAGTAGAAGGCTTTTCATTAACTTGAATAATGTGGGCCAGAGCCATGGACACTCATCACTATTGACTTCTCAGTGGTAATTCTCTGCTTTCTCAGACTGGAAGAATGGCTGATAATGAAGGGCTTGCAAGTGGACTGACGCTGCTTTGTGGATGAAGGCAGAGCCCTTCAACACCCAGAGTGAAGATCAAGTACTTCACAGACAGGCATGCGTGTGCTCCATGCATTGAGTGAACTACATGAGTGGACTAAATGGAGTGCACTACTTTTCACCTGTGACGATTAAATATTTGGGCCTGGAATGCAAATTAAATCCACACTCAATTTTGTACTCCTGCATTGCACAGCTGCTCCTCATTTATTTCCCTTGTCATTTAAACATGTTAGATTGAGTTTGATACCTCTATTTCTATTCTTGGAGTTACTGACTTCACTTCAAGAAGTGGACCTAAATGCAAGATCTGGCAAGGTGTTTCCCTGAAAGTAAAGACTTTTACCCCAATCCAAA